>AWUE01023240.1:0-30308 GCA_001974825.2 Corchorus olitorius
CCTAATCCTAATTTGGATCTAATTAAAACTATTAAGAATTAAAATAATCCCTAAATTAAATAAAGAATTAAAAACCTATATTAATCAAATCATACCCCCACGTGCATATACATTATTATTATATTTTAACAATCTCAATTTCATTAAAAGAAATACGTTGAAAAAGCATGAACCATATTATTGTTAAATACAACAAACAGAAACTTAATTCAAAATAACTAAAAAAGGATTCGATTGATGAAGACAGGAAAGATATGAACAGATTGTTGCATTAAACAATACAAATTGGTGGCCTAATTGAAGGATTATCAAAACAAAAAGCCATAAAAGAAGATTTTACCAACTGGGAAAAAGTTGGTGACTTTGTTGAACTTTCACGGATTGAATTTTGGGGAAGCGTGCGCCTTTCTCATGTTCAATTCTTCCTTTATTTTTCTTATTTTTTTCTGCCAAAGTTTCGTTTTTTCTTCCTCAAACAATTTTTCGGCTTTTTTCAATTTTTCCTCCTTTGATTTTTTTTTCTATTATAGAGAGAATTTTCGGCTATGATCAACTTTTAGCCTATGAATCTCCTCTTTTTTTAACCTCAACAAAAAACCACCCTAACCCTAGGGACCTATCATATCCTTTTATACCTAGAGCCATTCCCATATTGGGTTTGGACTCAATTTACATGAGGAGATATAAACCCACTTACATGGACCCATAAAAAAATAAAAAATAAAACATGAGTTTCAATTTTGGACTAAAAATAATGGGCTTGTCCCAAAATTAATTAAGCCTAATTTTCAGTGTCTACAGTGGGCAAGGTTTTCATACAAAGAATAGTTTAAACAGAAATATGGGCTCATCGGGTCTCTGATCGATACCGAGGTCGATCATTCGTTGTTGAGAGCCATGGTACATTTTTGGGATTCTGCTCGATGCTGTTTTGTTTTCAATGAGGTAGATATGGTGCCTACAGTAGAGGAATACCGTTCAATGTTGTTCCATTCAGATGAGTTCACATCCAGGAAGCCTAATGACAAGATCTATTGGAGGAGGTTACATCCCCAGGTCAGTAAACACATTTCTGAGATGACAGGGGATAAGGCGGAGCGATGGATGGCCGAGATAAAAACTTTGAGCACTGGTTTGAGGGCCTTCAAAGAGAGTTACATGGTTCAGAAAGCCGAATAACATTTGGGAAATGAAGAGAAAGGATCCTAGTTGATAGCCCTCTTGATTTATGGATTGATCATATTCCCCAAGGCTTTGTCGCATGTAGATGAGCTAATGATTGATATCCAGGATCAAGCAAAGTATGGTTTTGACATCTCACCGGCAATCGTGGCAGAGACTATCCGATCTCTAAATCACTGCAGGAGATCCGGGGAAGGAACGTTTGTTGGATGTGCGTCCATGTTGACCATCTGGATGAAGACCCACCTACCTTTGATCAATACTTCCAAGATGGCCATTCAGTTTCGGGATAGTGATCCTATTAAAGAATTCAAGAATATTGCATAGGTTAAGAAGACAGTGCAAGAATGGATAGACTGTTTCAAGGAATTTGGGCACATCAACATTGTGTGGAGAGCCCGATGGATGAGGAACAAGATTCCAGTACATAGAAGTGGTGGGGAGTCATTCATGCTATTGATGGGACCCTAGGGAACCACCACTTACTCGACTTCTTTGGTGCTAAGGCAGTTCGGAGTAGGGCAATTCATTCCTGACATGCAGGGTTTGTTCAGTATTGACATTGAGCATGGGTCGCAGTTGGAGGTTGACATAGCAAGATCTAAGGCGATTCAGTGGAAGAATTCTTAGTGGGAATATGTGGCTGACGCGCCGTATAAGACAACCCCATCTCCAGACTTTGTAATATGGCATAAGGAAGTAGGTGCAAGTTTAGCCCCACCTCCCGACAAGAACCCAAGGATAAGATTGGGGGCAAACAGTGAAGATGAGCTCACCAAGTTAAGAATTGAAAACAAGCGTCTGCGCGAAGGGGCCGTACTCCGGGAATTAGAAAAGAGGTTTCAGTCGAAGACCAAGTGGGAAAAGGAGAAAGCACAAATGACGGAAACAGCTGAGAACCTACAAGTCCAGATAGATAAATTTGTCAAAAGGAAGCAGAATTTGGAACAAGACCATCAGAAGGAAAAAGAAAGAGCAGAATTCTGTGGTGGTCAGAATAGAAGGCTTGGCCATTCCAGAGATGCATTCCGGGAGAGAGCCATAGAGCTGAAAAGAAGATAGGTCGCCATTTTCGAGGAAAACTCCGAATATGCTGCACTTGAGTGGGAAAACAGGGAAATCAGAGACGGATATCAGAGCCTCAGAGGGGAATTGGAGGAGGAAAGGGATCTTAGTAACAACTTAGCCTCTTTGGTCTGACACCAAAATGAAAAAATCAGAATCCTCAAAGGAAAGGAGGCAGAGCTTACTGGCGCCAATCAGAGGATCACCACCCTGACGGATCAACTTATAGCAGAAAAGGGAAAGACAGCTGAGCGCTAAGTGCAATCCGTGTTAAGGAATGCCGTTCATTAAGTTCAGATCCAAAACTTAGATGCTGAGATTATCCGCTTAGGAGAGCTGGCTGAGACACGTCAGGCTAATTTCGAAAATCTCGAGTCGGAGTATTTGGTGTACAGAGCTGAAGTGGAAGAAGTACGGCGTACATGGTTCTTCACCCGATATAAGCTCTACAAGTGGGAAGATGGCTATCACACTCGCACTAATCAGTTGTTAGAGCTGCAGGAATACGTCCGGGCAGGAGTGACGAAGGCTAAGAAAGTCAGAGGGTCTGTGATCAGAGAGCTCTCAGAGAAGTGGGGGAACATGAGATCCTAGAGTGTTTGGAGAAGGTGATTCAGCTTTTCGGGTCATTCATCAATGCTTACAAGAACATATCCCTGAATGAAGACTTTGATAAACGCAAGCGGGAGGAGGATGCCAACGATGTAGTCTATGTAGAGTCAGATTAGAATAGTTGAATGGACAAGTGTTTTAAGATTATAATCAAGTTTGAAATGAGTTGGTGATGTAATAATTTGGAGTTTTAAACCTTGTTTTGAGTTAATCCAGTCTCTTGGTTTTCGGTATTATGTGACCAGCTATTACATAATCATTAATGCATAAAGGATGTTTGGTTTATGTGAATGCACAAAATCAAGTTATGAAGGGCTACCACAATGGTGGAGAATCTTCATAACATTCCTTTTAGGTCATTCAGTCATTCATACATACACTTTGAATAAATGCCAGTGCGAATGATACTTTGACTTATGTGAATGCACAAAGTCATGGTTCCGGATATAAAAGCGAAGAATTATGGATTCCACTACAATGGTGGAGAACCCCCGTAAACTCTTCCTTTTAGGGCATCCATTCATCCATCCACTCATATAAATAAAAGATTTAATTCTGGTTTCTAATCAAAGGTTTTAATAATAAAGGTGTCAAGATAGCACGACCAAGGAAGCAGCATCAGCGAGTTCGGCAGTATAATACCAGGTTCAACCTCTACTTGCCCTATCTGCTTTAGTTAGGATTTTGTGGAGAATTATTTTTATGATTGCTGACGACCGATCAATAGATTATCGGGATTTAAATCGAACCAGTAATAAAGATAATTTCCCACTGCCTCATATTGACATCTTAGTGGATAACACGTCTCAATATTCGTTGTTTTCTTTTATGGACGGATTCTCCGGATGTAACCAAATTAAGATGGCGCCTAATGATAAAGAAATGACGGATTTTATGACTGCATGGGGCACGTTTTGTTATAATGTCATGCCATTTGGGTTGAAGAATGCGGGAGCCACTTATCAGCGAGCGATGGTTACTTTGTTCCATGATATGATGCATAAGGAGATAGAAGTATATGTGGATGACATGATTGCTAAAGCTCACTCACCAGATGAACATTTGGTGAATTTGAAAAAGTTGTTCAAAAGACCCAAGAGAGTACCAGCTCAAACTCAATCCATCCAAGTGCACATTTGGGGCAACATCCGGAAAGTTGTTGGGATTTGTGGTAAGCCCTAATGGAATAAAAGTGGATCCTGACAAAGTCAAAGCAATTCGGAATTTGCCTCCACCCAAGACCCAGAAGGAAGTGAGAAGATTTCTGGGGCGTTTGAACCATATAGCTCGTTTCATATCCTAGTTAACTGCAAAATGTGATCCCATCTTTAAGCTACTTAAAAAGAACAATCCAGGTGAATGGGATGATGAATGTCAAGTTGCGTTTGAGATAGTTAAGGAGTATTTGCTAAATCCACCTGTCTTGATGCCCCAGAAATTGGAAGGCCTTTGATCTTGTATTTGACAGTGTTCAAAAAGTCTATGGGCTATGTTTTGGCCCAACAAGAGAAGTTAGGAAGGAAGGAGTATGCAGTTTATTATCTGAGCAAGAAATTTACGGAATATGAGTCAAATTATATGCTATACCACACTACAATATTGGTAGCCAAACTTGACCTGCTACAATACATTTTCGAAAAGCTTGGTTTGTCTTGTCGAATTGCAAGATGGCAAGTGTTGTTATCTGAATATGATATTGTGTATGTGTCCCAAAAAGCCATAAAAGGAAGTGCAGTAGCAGATTTCCTAGTAGACAGAGGAAGTATTGATTATGGCCTGTAAAGTTTGAATTTCCAGATGAAGATCTCATGGCAATAATGAATGTAGATGATGAGGTTTCAAAGGAATCAACAAAATGGAAAGTGTACTTTGATGGGCATCCAATATGTTGCGGCATGGAATTGGTTCTGTGTTGGTTTCACCAGATGGAGATCATTACCTAGCCACGACAAGATTAGATTTCCCATGTACAAACAATATTGCAGAATATGAGGCATGTGTGTTTGGAATCCAGATGGCTATTGAAAAGAAGATCGAAGTATTAGAATTGTATGGTGATTCAGCCTTTGTAGTATACCAAATGAAAGGAGAATGGGAAACAAGAGATTCCAAGTTAATCCCATATCGAGAGCATATATTGGAGCTAATGGAACAGTTCAAAGACATTTCATTCCATTATTTACCTCGAGAAGAAAATCAGTTGGCCGATGCTTTAGCTTCGCTGGCTGCCATGTTTAAAGTTGTAGACACCCATTTCTGTCTGGTATCCTTCAGTTTAAATCAATTTACTTCTTATTTGGCATTAGGGTTCCCTAGGCGCACTTTCGTCATTTTACACGTCTAGGGGCATTTTGGTCATTCACACGTCCAAGGGCATTTTGGTCATTTCAAATACGCTTTTAATTTAGATTAATTAATTAAAGGTCATAGGATGAGCACTTAGCATTTCTACACATTTTATGTGTTAGCTCCATTCAGCATTATAACATTGTGGGTTAATCATGGAGTTTAAGTTCAACCTGGTCCATTGATTTATTAGTCCTTGATTTAGGAATTAGTTGGATGGTACATATGTAGAATAAGGATAAGGCATTTAGTTAAGCAAGTAGTTTTCATTGTTAGCATGATTACTATGGAAAATTCAGATATATATATGGCAAATGGGAATTAAATAAAAGGAAGATAAAAGGGTTCTTGTCTTCATTATATATCGATTTGCTAAACTTTACATATATATTACAAGTAAAATAAGGGCCTTTATTTTACATTGGTGTCTTTTTCTTTTTTTTTTTTACATGTACAGGGAGGTGTCTTGCATTTCTCGAAGCTCCATCTTCCTTGCTCCTGCTTTCCTTCTTTTCTCTCTCAACAAGTTGGATGTGATGCACATTAAGCTCTTATCTTCCAAAAACAGGGACTTTGAAAGGGAATGCACCACCTGCAGGATCAAGCACAAAGAATAGATACAAGGAAAAATGTTCCCCCAAGAACTGAAAGCATGTACATTATTGGTTAGTATACACACAAAGTGAGCAAGCTGCACACAGGGGAAAGAGATTACTATAGGTTTCATCTAGCATAAGGCGTAAGATTTAGCTTCAGCCTTAAGGAGCCAATGAAGCCATTAGGAAGCGGGAGCAGATATGTCAGTAAGCAGCATGAAGAAGAAAGAATGCTAGATAGAACTACATTCACATACATAGGCATAATCCTAAATATTCCAGCACATATTTTTCCTCAAGCATAAGCATTTCATCATAACTAGACAGTGGGCACGCCCGCCAATTTTCCAGTAGGCATTGCACTTCCAAATTCAACAACATGACATCACATACTTCAACAATAGGAGAACCATTTTCCCATAGTACAATAGCATTCATAGTATAGTATTAGGTTCATGCATTTCTCCTAATTCATAGAAGCTAACTTTTAGCATATTATAGATCAAATAGGAGGGCATTCATTGAGCATATCCATCGCATTCCTATACCTCTATAATTCAAGCCCAATTTATCATTCATAACTCAAATTTACATCATCACATTTTAGCAGCATTGCATACAACACTCAGTAAGAATAGGCATAGTCATGCATCACTCTCATACCACTGATTGAGCTAAAAAAGACCCTATTTTTATGCCTATAATACTATGTTTTTAGACCCATTTATGCTTAATTATATGCTATTTTATTAATATTTGTGTTTTTAGTCTTTAAGTGATGTGAAAATGAGAAATTGTTATTTTTCACTATTTTTGGAGCTATTTTGATGACTTTTTACACAGATTTGAGCAAAGTAATTTTCAGCATAGATTTGGAGATTCGAAGTTCGTGTTTGAAGACCATTTGAAGATAAATTGGAGACTTGAAGACCATTGAAGATTTATTTCAAGAGGAAGAATTGAAGAATTGGAGCTTTAATGGAAGACAAGCCATGGATAAGCCCTTTAGCTTTGGTATTTATGAATAATTTATATGGGAAAATACTCAGCCCATATAAGATATTAATTGGAATTAAAATCCCAATTAATGACTCCTAAATCAAAGGAAATATCAAAATCCCGTAGATTCCAGATTCTAGTCCTAACAGGATTAGGATTCAGGAGCAGTTTTGGTAGAAAATTCATAACTTTCTGCTCAGACCTCCGATTGAAGCCCATAAGTACTCGTTGGAAAGATAACTCCGAGATCTACAACTTTCCTTTGAAGTCCAAGACCCAGTTCTGCCGTTTTCAAGCCCGAAAGTGCCATTGAAGTTTCTACACGAATTCAGCAAAAATTCAGGATCCTATTTTGACTTGGATTCTACTCTAGGAAGACTTTTAATCCAACTTGGAGTCCAAGTTAGACCCTAAAACCGGCCTAGACTCCTTTCCAAGTTAGGATTGGAATTCTTAGGGTTAGTTCCACTATAAATAGCCACCTCCTCTATCACAAATCACACGCCTACATACCACACACATAGATAATTTCTTTTCTTCTAGTTTTCTTCTAGTTTTTAGGCAAAGGGTGCGCCACCCCCTATAGCCATAGGGAGGTGCGGCATACCTAGGTATTTTGCAAGGAGATTTCGCCCCTCCAAGGTCCTGTAAGTACTCTTATGCCTCTCATGGATTTTCCTAAATCCATGAGTAGCTAAATTCTTAATACTTCTGATCATTTGGTGAATTCAATCAATTAAATATGGTGAGATTTTTGTCCTTATGATTTGGTATTTTATTCTTGATAGATAGCATGTTAAACTCTGTTTTAATTCTACAATCTTGATCTTTATTGATTTATGTGGCCACTAAAGAGGTAATTTGAGAGATTGTTGGCTAGATCAAACAACAAGGTTGACGCATGAGTTTGATTGTGTGTAGCAAGTTAGCCGCGCTTGACAGCGGGTTAATTGGGTTTGCATGCCAGTGATCAGATTTATCTGGTTGTTGTATGGTTTTATTTATTAAGCATGTGTGAAAGAACTAATAAAAGTTGATCTTAATGCTTTGAATCCTAGCAAATCTTTAAGCCTTGACGGCTAATTGATTAGTTAGGAGGAAAAAGGGTTAATTTAACTCTTGACGACTAATCTTATCTAAATAGCATGTTAGGGTTTTCCCTAGACCAGTTATCATCTTGAATTTTAATATTGAATTTATCTTTTAAATCAAGGACCCATAATTAATTTGATTGTTTTCTACCCTTGGTGAAGAAGTATATCCTTAATTATTGTTTTCTTTCTTATCTGCTATAGACTTAGATTTAATTTACTTTGCTTTGTTTTCTAGTTTAATTGTTTCCTGTTTAATTGCTTTCTGTCAATCTCTGTTTTCTGTGTTGTTTTTGAGAGATTTTAAGGACTAAATTTTCGGATAAAATCTATCACCCTTCTCTGTGGGATCGACCCCTACTTGCCCTATCTACTTAGTTAGGAGTTTGTTGGGATTTTATTTTTATGATTGTTGACGACCGATCATAAATTTTGGCGCCGTTGCCGGGGAAGGGAACTTTTTCTGGTTTTTGCCAGGGGATGGAAAATAGACTCTTCTGAAGACGAATCCTGGGAATTTTCTCTTAGTGTCTGCGTTTTTGATCTAAAAAAAAATTTTGTTTTTCTTTTCTGCGTTTTTTCTAAAAAAAAAAAGTTTTCTTGCGTTTTTAATTTTGTGTGTTTTGCGTTTTTGAAAAAAAAAAATTCTGTTTTCAGTTTTGCGTCGAAAAAAAAAAAGTTTTTCTGTGTCATAAAAATTTTTGTTTCTGCGTCATAAAAATTTTTTTTTGCGTTTTTCTAAAAAAAAAAAAAGAGTTTTTGCGTCATAAAAAGGAAAAAAAAAATTTTTTGTGTCTGCGTTTTTATTATATAAAAAAAAATATTTTCTTTTATTTTCTGTCTTTAATTTTAATTTTGTTTAAGAACTTTTACTACTAACAATTTTTCTTTTGAGTTTTTTTTGAATTTTTCTAGTAAGCTGCATGCCAAAGACAAAAAGTAGTGGCATAGAAGACTTTGAATTTGATCTAGAGCCAGAAAGAACACTATTTTCGCTAAGGAAGGAGAAATCAAATCGACAACAAGAAGAGGAGCCATTCAATTCGAGTTCTCAATCAAGTTCTCCTAGATCTGCTGCTTCAACATCGTCACAAGACATGGCAAACGAAGAACCTAAAACCCCGAGAGAGCTGTCTGCACCAAACGTCAATGCACAACGCTTAGCAATTCGATACCCGGATACGACTGCATATTTTGAGATTAAATCTGGATTTATTCAGATTTTACCCAAATTTCACGGTCTGTCTGGAGAAGATCCTCACCGACATCTAACCGATTTCCAGATTGCCTGCACATCAACAAATATTCAAGGTATCACTGAAGACCAATTCAAGCTAAGAACCTTTCCGTTCACACTTGTGGATCGTGCAGAAGATTGGTTGTACCTCTTACCAACTGGTTCAATCACATCTTGGACGAGCCTTAAGAAGTTGTTCTTGGAAAAGTACTTTCCTGCTCACAAAGTATCAAGTATAATGAAGGAGATTTGCGGAATTAAGCAACGCCATGGAGAAACAATGCACGAATATTGGGAACGTTTCAAGACACTATGTACGAGCTGCCCCAACCATCAAATCATTGAACAGTTGCTGATCCAATACTTCTACGAAGGACTACTACCGTTTGACAGATCTTCCATAGATTCTGCAAGTGGAGGAGCTTTCATAGACAAGACTCCTACCGATGCTTGGACTTTAGTGGAGAACATGGCTGCCAACACTCAACAATTCGGATCTCGAGAAGACTACTCAAGAGAAAGCAATACAAGAAGAATCAATGAAGTCTCTACCCATTCCACCTCACTGGAGCAACAACTTCAAGAAACAAATCAGCAAGTCGCAGCGCTCACTGATTTATTCAATGCGAATTTTTCAAGTGTGCCCAAGGCTTGTGGAATTTGTAAACAAGGAAACTAAATTGATAAGTGCCCTTCTTTGGAACACACCGCACAAGAAGTCAATGCTGTTGGAATGCAAGGAGCATATCAAAGGAAGCCTGAACCTTATTGGAGAACCGAGCAACCAAGTCAACAATATGGGAACCAAGGTAACTATCAAGGAAGGCCAATGAATTATCAAAGGCCTAATTTCCAACAATCTTCCCAAGCTGTCGAGATGCAACAATTGAGAGAAGCTATGGAGATGATGAGGAAACAAATCAGTCAATTGGCTGGTGACATGAGTGAACTCAAGACACAAGGTCAAAAAGGATCCCATCTCAACCAAAGGTACCTCCTAAGGAGAATGTAAGTGCAATCACTTTAAGGAGTGGAAAAGAGTTGGAAAACCCTTATCCAACCCATGTCGCACAAGATAAAGGAGAGACGAGCTACACCAAAGAAGAATTGCAAGTGCCTGACAAAGAAATCAAGATTGAAGACCAACCCAGAAAAGATGGCGCAACCACCATGGAAAAAGCCAAGGAGATCGCCGCTGACAAGAAGGATTCCAAGACTGATGCCGCGCCACCTTTTCCATCAAGATTGAAGAAGTCAAAGAAAGAAGATGATGATCCAGATATTTTGGAGATACTTCGAAAAGTTGAGGTCAACATCCCACTTCTTGATGCTATTCAACAAATTCCAAATTATGCAAAGTTACTTAAGCAACTTTGTACCAACAAGAAAAGGATACAAGGTAAAGTAAGTGCTGGAGTTAATGTCTCTATTGTTCTTCAAAAGAGTTTACCTCCTAAGTGCAAGGATCCAGGTACGTTTTCTATTACTTGTTCTATTGGAAGAAGTGTTATAGAGAATGCTATGCTAGATTTAGGTGCATCTTTAAGCGTTATGCCTTCTATGCTAGATTTAGGTGCATCTTTAAGCGTTATGCCTTTTCTTTTTATCAATCTTTAAATCTTGGTCCTTTGAAAAATACTGATGTGATTCTGCAGTTAGCTGATGGATCTTTGGTTCATCCCAAAGGTGTTCTAGAGAATGTCTTAATTCAAGTTGAACACTTGATTTTTCCTATTGACATCTTTGTTATGGAGATGGAATATTCGAAAGATCAATGTCCTCTTTTATTAGGAAGACCCTTCTTAAGAAGTTCCCATACTAAAATTGATGTATTCGATGGTTCATTGACCATGGAATTCGATGGTGATGTAATCTACCCTAGAATTTCATCTCAATCGCCATTGAACTATAACAAGTTTGTTTGTGTTGTGAGTGTTAAAAGTGCTAAGAAAGGAGCCCGAGAAGAATCTTCATCGATGACATCTGCCTAGATTTCCAAAGGAAGACAAAGAATAAAAGACATTCGACAACGCTACAACGAGAATTTCCACCAATTTTGGGGGAGATTTAAGAAGTTGTGTATCGATTGCCGTCAACATGGATTCAATAAAAGAATTCTAATCCAAATCTTCTATGAAGGATTAGGACTGAAAGATCGAGTTCTTGTTGATTCCTTTAGTCGCATTCCAATGTTGAAGAGAACCCCGGAGAATGCATTCTATGCGTTTGAAGAATTATCCCGAAGGACGGAATTTTCAACCTCAAAGGAAGAGCAAGAAGCCAACAAGCATGGAGTTCAGCCACAAGGAGGCAAGCAGAAGATGGAAGCCAAGGAACCAGAGGAAGAAGCTCAAGGCCATGATCGAGCGAACTCAGCCGGCCATTACCCGGCTATGGCCCGGCCATCCACGCCTCATGCCCGGATAGGACCAGTCATGACCGAACCGTGCCGAGACACATGCCCGGCCACAGCTCGGCCACCCGAGCCATCTGCCTAGCCACACCCGGACCCGTCCGCGCACCAAGCCCGGCCATCCGCGCCGCCTGCCCGGTTGAAACTGCCTTCCTCCGCGCCATCCGAGCCTCATGCCCGGCACCACAAGCCCCAGCCGCGCCTCATGCCCGGCTAGGACCGGCCACAGCCGAGTCAAGTGCCCGGCCAGCGCTGCATCTTCCGCGCGCCCCACCTGGATAGGACCGGCCACTGCTGCACCATCTTATGTTTCTACCAGGCCATATCCGCCCAAAGTCGCGCCACTACCAAGCCATTACCGCCCATTCTCCGTGCCACCACCGTTTATGCCCGTGCCAACACCGTTGATGATTTCAAGTTTTGACGAAATTCAACTTGAAGTTCTCAAAGCCATCAATGATACTCTCAAAATCATTGTGGAATTGTTGAAGGAATATACCCATAATTCCTTCACCCTTGAAGAATAATTTCTTTAAGGCAGTCTAGCCAAAGACTCTTAAAGAAAGACGCTTATTGGGAGGCAACCCAATGATTTTACATGAAGAACCAAAGGAGAGCAAATGGAGCTTAATTTGGACGATTGCAAGATGAATTCGAAAGGAGTCCAGTTTCAGAAGCAATGATGGAGATTATGCCTGCAAAAAGAGAAGCTTTCTTTAATTTTATCTATTTAATTTTCCTTGCATTCTTTTGTCTTGTGTGATTATTGCTTTGATTGCTTGCCTGTTCTTTGATGTGAATTAATTGTTAGTGTTAGTTTTTATTTCATGCATTTAAATAAATTACATGAGCATGCATAATTGTTTATGTAAATTTCATATGTGTTTCCAGATTGAGGACAATGTGTCTTTTAAGTGTGGGGGAGAGAGTCTAGTTTATTAGAGAGTATGCATGCATTAATTGATCATAATCTTAATTAATGACATCCTAAGCATTCTTTAATCCTGAAAATTTTGAAAATTTTGCATGTATTGAGTGAATTGATTTAATGATGATTGAAGAATACTTAGAATTTTTAAGAAAATTTTATTTGATTGATTGATTTATATCATGATATTTGATTTCTTAGATTAGGTATAATTAGAGTTTTGTGATATGATCTTATTGTTTATTATTTCTATGAATACCTATTTCTAGAACTTATGTTTAATTTTTATTGAAATTACAATTATGATAGTATGTTATGGATATGTCAAGAACAAGTGTGGGGGACTACTTATATAAAAGGGTAGTTAAAAAAAAATTGTTTTAAAAAAGAAGTGCTTTCATGCAAGAGGAGAAGAGGTATTTCTGCATACTTTTAAAAATTTATTAATCCATTGTTGTCACTCTTTTCTTTAACAAAAAGAGTTAGTAACCCTTGGAAAGAGGATAAGAGGCATGGAATTGCAGAAATATTGTCCCTCTGAAAAAATAAAAAGAAAGAGTCCTTATAGAGTGTTACACTACTAGAAAACGCTAATATAGGGGCGTTTATTTAGCGGCGTTTGATCAAACGCCGCTAGTTGATTCGTTTAAATTGAAAATAGCGGGGTTTCTACCAAAAAAACGCCACTAAATTGCGGCGTTTGGTAGCACAAATGCCGGTATATGCAAAAAGAAGTGCGGGAAAATATTTCCGTGCGACTAATTTAAGCGAAAATTACATTTCTAAATACAATAGCGGCGTTTCTCACAAAAGACGCCGCTAAATAGTGGCGTTTCTAGAGTAAACGCCGCTATATAATCTTATCCAAAGAATAGAAATTTGGTGAAACTAAAAACATTATTTCTTGTTGGAATAGCGGCGTTTCAGCCCTAAAAACGCCGCTATATATAATCTTATCCAAAGAATAGAAATTTGGTGAAACTAATAAAAACACCATTTCTTGATGGGAATAGCGGCGTTTCGCCTATGAGACGCCGCTATTTGATTCTCTAAAATTTGAGAATAACGGCGTTTCGATTTAAAACGCCACTATATGACGGCGTTTATGTCCACAAACGCAGCTAATTAGAAAAAAGGGTGAGAGTTTTTCCCATATGAAGAAATGTATTTTTCCCTCTAAATTAGCGGCGTTTTTGTGTTATAAACTTAATAGACGCCACTAAATAGTGGCGTTTTCGCTGTGAAATGCCCCTATTTGAAGACTACGTCGTTTTTGGCATCCTAAGCCAGCAATAACCTAAATTTTGCTTAAGCCGTTTTTTCTTCTCTCATTCGAAATAGCTGAAATTTTTTAAGTGTTCTTTTTCTTCCTCCTTTCTCCTTTCGCTTCTCTTCTCTTAATGAAATTATTAGGTCTCCTGTTTTCTTCCCTTTCTTCTGCTTCACTTTCCCAATTCCCCTCTTTTCCTTATCTCCCCCTTCAGCAGTTCCGCTCTTTCCCTTCTCTCCTCCTTCCCCTCGTTTCCTTCTCATCCTCCTATTCCAATTTACGGTGTATTCAAAAAAAAAAAATCTCTCATCCTTTCCTCAGAAATCAAAAGAACCCAATGCCATTCCCAAGCTCGATCTACGCTACCCACCGTTGGATGGAGCTGAACTTGAGATATGTTATTCTACTCTTCGCAATCTTCTTTCTCACCGTTAGGTTTGAGCAGAAAATCCCTCTAAGGTTTTCAACTATATAATCTGTAAATAAAGGTCTTCTTTTTGTTAGTTTTTATTGTTTTTTTATTTTCTGTTAATTGCTCTTGTAGTTTTTTTTTGTGCTATAGGGTTTGGGATTTTATAATGCTCAATTAAACCTGTTGGGGTTTCTTTCCTCTTTTTAATTATTTTTGGCTTATGTATTTTCTTTAATTCTCTTTTTTTTTTAGGCCTGCATGAGAGAAGGAACGAGCAAGAGTTTGGGGCAAGAGGGAGCTTCAAATTCAGTGTTTTTTCTCACCGACTTTTAAGTTTTGAGCTTGATATTTGATATATTGGGTTTTTTGAATTGATTTTTTTTTTCTTTTCCCGTTGTGTTGTAAGCAGGGATTTCAAAGTTTATACTCCACATCTATTAAACTTGAAGAGATGTCATTTAAAGGAACTTTAGGTAACTACTAACAACTTCAGCGTCAAGAATTTGCTTATTTGTCAATAGATTATGTAATATTCTTAAACGTTAAACTAACTATGTAGCTACAGAGTATTAATTTGGCCCAAAAGAGTATTGGATTAGATGGAGCTGCAGAGTGGAGGAGTTTACAGGGCAATGCTTTGGTTTCAAGGGGAAAGTGATACATTAAATCAAGAAGATGCTGAATTGTATAAAGGTAGATTGAAGAGCTTTTTCAATGATTTACCTTTTGATCTTAAGGCACCCTCGCTTCCAATTTTCCAGGTACCATACATTTGTTTTCTTCAGGAATTTCATTTTATTGAATTACGTATCTTAGAGTTGATGAATCTCTCATTTCATAAACTGGATCAAAACTTTTGATTACACCCATTGATAGCTTTTAGTATTATTTTTATACAAATGGTTCATATGTTAAGAAGAATTGGCTCAATTTCCAAGCTTGTTGATTAGTAATTAAATTAGAATTATAAGTTTAAGATTACGTTGTACATGTTGGCAAGACTCACATGCTTGATTGATTGATCCTATATCTTTATTAAATTACATTAGCATTTCTTTCTGGGGATTAGTATTTGGAACATTTTGTATTTGGAACATATTGACTTGAATTTGACCATAACAATACTCCTAGTATAAGCATTTTTTCATACTTAAGGTTTGAAAAACTCCAAAGTTTCCTGGCAAGTGGCTTATTTTAAATAAATAACTCATAAAAGCCAAAACCCAACTATTTCAAATGATTGAAACAATACAATATTTTAGTTAGACGACACATACAGCTGGTTAAGCTTCACATTATCGACTGTCGGTTCTCTTTTGTACAAATACAAGTAGGGCAAAATTCTAATTATTAATTTGACAAACCTTTAGAATCTCAGGCAAAATTAGGAACACACTGTGATAGGGGTCTATCTTTCCAATATGTTTTATCAAAAAAGTGGATTTTCATTGAACACACTGTGATAGGGGGTCTATCTTTCATCTAATTCGCAGATTGTTGCTGACCTCGTATTCCCTCGAGCAGTGCTGCTGGTATCGTTTTTCTATGATGCTCTCATTCGTATTGTTTTTAATCAGTGTGCAATAATACAGGCTTCTTTCATTAAAGAATGTTTATGATGATGTTTGTATGTTACGCTTGCAGCAAACTTTGTGTTGTTGCCATTCAAAAAATTCTTTCTCCATTCTAACTCAGTTAATGGTCATGTTTGGTTTATCTCTTCCTCGCTGCATTCATCTCATGACTAAGTAATAGTATTAAACAATTGATAAGGTTCCATTGAATGGTCTATGCTTGCAGAGAAATTGAAAAGTTGAAGCTGTCGTAAATGACTTGCAGGGAAGGGGTTCTTGAAGCAGCAAAAATGTGAGTTGCCTATCTTATTTTGAACCCAAAAGGTGAGACGTAAAAGTGACTAAGTTCAGGGGAGTGCAAATTCAAATGCTTTTTACCTCTTTGTTGATCTCATCTAATTATTAGGAAGTTTATATAAACTGCATTATTCTTTTTTTTTTTTGGTTTAATAATTTGTAGCTCTCTGTCTATATTCATGCAATTATATATATATATATTCTAATTCGGCCATTGTCAAAGAAATTGTATAGAAAGACAAATAAAGTATTTGCAGAATTACTGTGGTTGGAACTCATATGGCTCTTTGATTGGTGGGCTAACATTAATGTACTTCTTCCAATTCCCTCTACCATAATATGTAGTTGTATCTGTATTGATTGCTAACTTTTAATGAGCGTGTTGCATTATTGGCAGGTGAAGTGGTGAGTAACCATGATGAGCTCATGTCCAACTTTTTTGTATAGCCAGATGCAATTGATCTTTAATATTATAGTTCCTATCTTTGAGATAAGGTTGCTTTGTCTATTAGTTCCTTTTGCTCAATTAACATTGTAATACAATGTGTATATGTATCAATGTGTATATATATATATATAATGTTCAATTTAAATGGATTGAATAAAAGTGTTAAAACAGCATTAATTTTTTTTTATTAAAATAGCCACAATAGCGGCGTTTATTAACTAAAACGCCACTATTTAGTGGCGTTTCCAGCATCAAAACGCCACTAAATAGCGGCGTTTCACAAGAATAATGCTGCTATTTATAATTTGAGATATATATTTTTTTTAAGAAACCCTTAAATAGCGGCGTTTAAATGTCCCTATATATAATTTTTTGATATTTTTTTAAAATCCCTTAAATATAGCGGCATTTAAACACCGCTATATTTAATTTCAGATTTATTTTAAAATATCCTTATATATAGCGGCGTTTAAACGCCGCTATATTTAATTTGATATTTTTTTAAAATAACCTTAAATATAGCGGCGCTGAAACGCCGCAATTCCTAAATCTAAATTTTTATTATGGAAGTTAATTCCGCGGCATTTATGGTTTACAAACGCCGCTAAATAGAGGCGTTTCCGTATCAAAACGCCGCTATTTGTTTGGCTTTAAAGCGCCGCAAAATAGGGGCGGTTGTTATAACGGCACCTCTGGCGGCGCAATGAAAAACGCCGCTATATGAAAAAAAAAAACGCCGCTATTCTAGTGAATTCTAGTAGTGCTAGTAGCCTAAAAAATGAGAGTTAGTAACCCCAAATCATGAACACTTCGAGGTTAGTAACCTCAATTTTCTAAAAAATAATAATAATTACCCTTTAAAAATCTATTATAACCCACACGTAAACCCTTGATTTGTATCCATGATATGCATTCCTTTGAGTAATGGAGATAAAGATGAAGACATAAGCCTATAGAAAGAAGTAGTTATTGGATGTAATGAATGGTAAGTGATTAGAACTACTTTAATTATGGTTACTTAAGAATAAAGGTGCTTGCTATTTATTGATCTTTTGAATTAAGTGCTCTTATGATTCTTTGTTATTTTGATTTCATAATTATGTTGATTCTTAATATGTGTATGCATTCAAAGTTTTTGAAAAGTTTAAATTAAGATGAAATTTTGATTTGCATTAGTTTAGGATTGTAGGGTTGTTTTTAGGTGTTCAAATTTAGTAAGTTCATAGTTTTCTACACTAGTTTGCTAGGGACTAGCAAAGATTTAGTGTGGGGGAAATATGATTGAGCTAAAAAAGACCCTATTTTTATGCCTATTTTACTATGTTTTTAGACCCATTTATGCTTAATTATATGCTATTTTTTTAATATTTGTGTTTTTAATCTTTAAGTGATATGAAAATGAAAAATTGTTATTTTTCACTATTTTTGGAGCTATTTTAATGACTTTTTACACATATTTAAGCAAAGCAATTTTGAGCATAGATATGGAGATTCGAAGTTCGTGTTTGAAGACCATTTGAAGATAAATTGGAGACTTGAAGACCATTGAAGATTTATTTCAAGAGGAAGAATTGAAGAATTGGAGCTTTAATTGAAGACAAGCCATGGATAAGCCCTTAAGCTTTGGTATTTATGGATAATTTATATGGGAAAATACTCAACCCATATAAGATATTAATTGGAATTAAAATCCCAATTAATGACTCCTAAATCCAAAGGAAATATCAAAATCCCGTAGATTCCCGATTCTAGTCCTAACAGGATTAGGATTCAGGAGCAATTTTGGTAGAAAATTCATAAATTTCTGCTCAGACCTCCGATTGAAGCCCATGACTACTCGTTGGAAAGCTAACTCCGAGATCTACAACTTTCCTTTGAAGTCCAAGACCCAGTTCTGCCGTTTTCAAGCCCGAAAATGCCGTTGAAGTTTCTGCACGAATTCAGCAAAAATTCAGGATCCTATTTTGACTTGGATTCTACTCTAGGAAGACTTTTAATCCAACTTGGAGTCCAAGTTAGACCCTAAAACCGGCCTAGACTCCTTTCCAAGTTAGGATTGGAATTCTTAGGGTTAGTTCCACTATAAATAGCCACCTCCTGTATCACAAATCACACACCTACATACCACACACATAGATAATTTATTTTCTTCTAGTTTTCTTCTAGTTTTTAGGCAAAGGGTGCGCCACCCCCTATAGCCATAGGGAGGTGCGGCATACCTAGGTATTTTGCAAGGAGATTTCGCCCCTCCAAGGTCCTGTAAGTACTCTTATGCCTCTCATGGATTTTCCTAAATCCATGAGTAGCTAAATTCTTAATACTTCTGATCCTTTGGTGAATTCAATCAATTAAATATGGTGAGATTTCTGTTCTTATAATTTGGTATTTTATTCTTGATAGATAGCATGTTAAACTCTGTTTTAATTCTACAATCTTGATCTTTATTGATTTATGTGGCCACTAAAGAGGTAATTTGAGAGATTGTTGGCTAGATCAAACAACAAGGTTGACGCATGAGTTTGATTGTGTGTAGCAAGTTAGCCGCGCTTGACGGCGGGTTAATTGGGTTTGCATGCCAGTGATCAGATTTATCTGGTTGTTGTATGGTTTTATTTATTAAGCATGTGTGAAAGAACTAATAAAAGTTGATCTTAATGCTTTGAATCCTAGCAAATCTTTAAGGCTTGACGGCTAATTGATTAGTTAGGAGGAAAAAGGGGTAATTTAAGGCTTGACGGCTAATCTTATCTAAATAGCATGTTAGGGTTTTCCCTAGGTCAGTTATCATCTTGAATTTAATATTGAATTTATCTTTTAAATCAAGGACCCATAATTAATTTGATTGTTTTCTACCATTGGTGAAGAAGTATATCCTTAATTATTGTTTTCTTTCTTATCTGCTATAGACTTAGATTTAATTTACTTTGCTTTGTTTTCTAGTTTAATTGTTTTCTGTTTAGTTGTTTTCTGTCAACCTCTGTTTTCTGTGTTGTTTTTGAGAGATTTTAAGGACTAAATTTTCGGATAAAATCTATCACCCTTCTCTGTGGGATCGACCCCTACTTGCCCTATCTACTTAGTTAGGAGTTTGTTAGGATTTTATTTTTATGATTGTTAACAACCGATCAGTGTGGGAGGTGAAATTTTTTATCTTCAGTGTGTGTCCAAGTGTGTGAGTCCCAGAGAGAGACTGCAGTTTCTTTCGATCGAATGAGAGAGATTTTTTCAGTGGATGTGTGAGTGTGTGGTGTCCATGAGAGATTATTGAGGGGGAGGGTTGTTGAACATGATGATCCAAGTGTCTAGCGAGAATTCAGAAAATTTTCAAAGGTCGAGAGTTGTTAGTGAAGGTTCGAGAGAAGACCAGCTAGAGAGCCAAATTGTGTATTCTTGTGTGTGAAGAAGTGTGTGTGTATTTTTTTTTTTTGAGTCGGAAGAAAATGTGAAGAGAGGTTATGAAGAGAAAATCCAGGGAGAAGGAAGGAGCAGGAGCGTATGAGAGAGAGAGAGGGGTGTTTTTTTCTATTCAAGAATCCAGAGAGAGGTTCCGAGGAGAGAATGGAGGGAGAAGAATTGTGTAGTGAGAAAGGGAAGATGGGTTCCCTTTTTTGGTGGAAGTGTCCAGAGTGTGTGAAGATGAGATAGTCTGTGTTGTTGGATTTGGATCACTGAATCCCCTGGATTTCCCCTTCCCTTCTTCGTTTTCCCCATTCTTCCCCCATATCCTTCCTCTCCTAACTGTTTATGTTTCTTTGTGAGCAGGTATATGGAAAGGATCATGATGGATTGAGAGGTGAGTCTCCTGTTGAGCTGGCCAAGGTAGTAAGCTCAGGTAATTTCTGCTTCTTGCTAACCTGTTAGGCTTTTATTCCTGTGGTTTGACAACTATTTTACCTATGTCAAGACATTTACCACTAATTTGTTTGACCATTAATGTATTTGCCTTGTTGACTGTGATCTTGCATTTCATTTCGTTTAATTTCACTGCACATAATCACATCAGTATTTTGAATGCATCAGACTCCTATGTGCAACTGCTTTGTTGTCCTCTTGCAGCTAATTTGATCATCTTGATATGGATTGATCCTGCATTTTGACATTCTGGTTTATTGAACAATGAGTATGCCTTTTCTTTGCTTTTGCTGGTGTGCATATTAGCCTTGCTTTAATTTGCTCCATATGTCTTTGTAAATGTGGCTGACTCGCTTGATTAATTGCCCTGTGGAAATGAAGTGCAATACCAAACATGTATGGTATACAATAATGGCAAGATAAAATGTCGATATGTCAAGCTTCCATCTTGTTTCTCCATTTTGAATTAGCCATATGCTTTGGTGGATTGTTACTCAATGATTATCATTATGGGAATTTCTTTATGAACCCACTTCCTATATGCTATCCATGATGTGGCGGTTACTGAATTTTCTCCTGTTCTCAACAGGTTGTCAAATAACGGCAGAGGACAATATGCTGATGGAATGGTCACCTTTGGTCCACCAAGGCTTTGATCTTATTTCCCTTTCTTTCTTTTTTTGTCTTTTCTGTACTCTTACTTATTTTGGTCATGTACTTGGTGAATATTTGTACTTGAACTCACACACATTTTTTTTTTTACTTTGTGAGAATTATCAATGAGTAAATTCCTATCTTATACTAATAATCCAATTAAGGTAAAGTATGCATGATTATGAGTGAAGGGTAAATATGCACTCCCTCTAAATAGACATGACATGATTAATGCAAGATGACTATGCCAGATGAGAAAATAATGCAAAGTAAAGGAATATCCAAAAAGAATGTGGACAATGAATATGTTTGCTAAGAACATTTCATATGGTGCAAATGAAAATGTAAAATGAAAGACATTTTTTTGTATTTTGGAATTAAGAACATAATTAAATAAAATGCAAATGCCATGCAAATACCATGCGTACTAAATTACCTAAATGCTCTAAAAAGATTGAGAATTGACTCAAATGCCCCTTAGTTGCAAATTAAGAAACAAAAATGATTTAAATAAAGGATTAAGATGCAACAATACTACATGAAGCTAAGCCCTGAAATACGTAAAAATGACAAAAGCGCAAATCAAGACTTTTTTCGATTTTTCTAATGCAATCTAGCTGACTAAGAGATTGATTAACTAATCTAAATTAAAAGTGAACTTGAAATGACCAAAATGCCCCTGAACGTGCAAATGACAAAAATGCCCCCTAGGTGACCCTAATGCCAAATAAGAAATAAATTGATTTAAATTAAATGATACAGAATAAAAATGGGTGTCCACAGTTAGGGTTCTTGTTTTTGTGCAATTGACCTAGTTTTTGCAATTAACCCTAATTGGAGATATTTGATTGGATTTGAAAGTGTGTTTGGAGATTTTGGGAAGTTTTTGCTGTAACCGAAGGTTTAATTTGAAAGAATTCAGATTTGGAGTTCACTAATTTCAAGTTGAAAAACAAGTGGTACAAAATAGGATTTTAAGCTTGAATTGGGTGTTTTTGCAATTTGTGTTGTTTGATTGTGTTTTTGCAGCAAATTGAGGCTAACTTACATCGACATAAGGGAGCTGCAAATTGGTTTGATTTGGTTTTAAAATCACTTACCTTTGATTCACTCTAGTTTTGCTACTAATTGTTTGTTCCTCAAGTAGGCTACGAGAAGAGCGAAGTAATCCTTACAAGTTGTTCTTATTAGGCCTATTGAAGCTAAAAGGAGTGGAAAAAGGCAAATTGTGAGAGATCATCAAGAGATAGAGGGCGGCCAACCCATAGGTTGAGTGCAAACATGAGAGCACTTGTTGGTAATCAGACACACACACACACACTAATTGTGAGGATTTTCTTTATCTATACTAACCTTTTGTGCAGGTACAATGGGAGATAGAAAAGATGGAGAGAATCAAAGAGGGAATCAAGAGGCCGATTTGGCTACTATGATGCAAACCCTAAATGCAACGAATGGATACTATGTCAACTCAATTTGATCAAAGGATGAATACCTTGGCATAAGAAGTACAACAAGTAAAAGAAGGCCAAAATCAACCAAGGGCTAATAATGCTCAATTACCACCACCAAGGGGAGGCGATTTGGTAGATGACACTAGGGAGCTTCAAGTTCAAAGGCAAGTTGCAAGGGGAGGTCCATTAGATATATTGAGGGAGCAAAAAGCTGCAGGTCAAGCTTATATGGACAACTTGCGGTCTAGAAGGGTGGTTGATAGAGAGGAGTCTAAGGATAACATCAAGTATACAATTCCTACGTTTAATGGAAGGGGAGTTCCAAAGGATTATTTGGATTGGGAATCGAAATTGGACATGTAATTTGATTATCATCCTTATGCCGAATCTAGGAAGGTACAAATTGCTATCCTTGAGTTTGTTGAGAATGCTTTAAATTGGTGGAATCAATTGGTGCAATCTAGGAGGAGAAATAGGGAGACACCAATTGACACATGGGCTGATTTGAAGAGTGTTATGAGGAAGAGGTTTGTGCCAAGTTACCACATCAATTCTATTATCAAAGATTGCAAGCATTGAGATAAGGGTCTAAGAGTGTTGATGAGTACTATTCGGAGATAATGTTGTTGATGACTAGGGCTGAAGTTGAAGAAGTTCCACAAGCTACTATGACTAGATTCCTTTCGGTTTTGAATAGGGAAATTCATGATATTGTGGAGATGCAACAACACTATGATTTAGAGGAGATGTTGCAACATGCTTTGAGGGCCGAGGGTCAAGTGAAGAGGAATAGTGCGGCCAAAAGGGGATTCACATCATCAAATAGCTCATGGAAAACTCCTTACAAGAAAGAAGAGAAAACTCCATACAAGGAGAAGGAGGTGGCGCAAAAGGGGTTTGTAAGTCCTAAACTTGAAAGTAAGAATTTTTCAAGTTCATCATCTAAGACTCACATTAAGTGTTTTAAGTGTCAAGGATTTGGTCAGTATGGTAGAGATTGTGTTAACAAGAAGGTGATGTATTTTAATGAGCATGGTGAGCTATTGAGTGAAGAAGAGGATTTTGACTTTAATACTAGTGGGGATGGTGATGATGAAGGGGACGATGATGAGGCAATTGATGATGGTGATGAGATAGTTCCACTAAAGAGTTTGGTTGCTAGGAGAACCTTAAGTGTCTATGTGAAAGAGGATGTGCAAAAGCAAAGGGAGAACTTGTTTCCCACTAGATGCTATGTGAATGGGAAACCTAGTAGTGTGATTATTGATGGTGGCAGTTGAACAAACATAGTTAGTGTTTATTTGGTGAAGGAGTTACGACTACCTACTTCTAAGCATCCAAAACCCTATAGCTTAGGTTGGTTCAATGATAGAGAAGAAATTAGGGTTAACAAACAAGTTTTGGTTACTCTTTCTTTGCGCAGGTACAAAGAGGATGTCTTCTGCGATATACTACCTATGCAAGCTTGTCATGTGTTGCTTGTGAGGCCATGACAATATGACAACAAGGTGAAGCATGAAAGTAAAAGATTTTAAGAACAAAAATAAAAGGTTTTAACACTGCATCTTCAAAATTTCTTCTCGGTGCGGAAGATTCAACAAGAGAACAAACAGTGAAAGAGAATCGAAACAGAATTGATCGACGGTCGTTCGGTCATATTCTTCGAATTCTCAACATTTGTTTTAAAAAAATGATGATTTTATTTTCTTTTATAACCCTTTTCTGATAATAATGAAAGATAAAAGCAACTGTTTAGTGTTAAACCCATTAGATTTAGTTTAGACTAGAGGTACCGTCGTTTCACGGGCGTCTCGAGGGTGCTAACCCTTCCCCGAGCGTAACCGACTCTCGGACCTGTTGACTCTGGTTAAGTAGACTATATTAGGTTTAGTATTACCTTCGCCAAGCTTAGGTTAATATTAGACTTAATAACATGGATAGGTGGCTAATCACACCTAGGCAAAAAAGATTAGTGGCGACTCCTCTTTTCCAGTCGTTTCGGTAGGGTTTCCCGAACCCGAACGTTTCTGACAGCTTGGCGACTCCGCTAAGGACATTAGAGAGTCAGGTCTCACTTAGTCTAATCAAGATCTAGGGTATAATAAAATGGTTGCTTGCTTTTCTTTTTTGTTTGTTTTCCATCTTTACCGTTTTCCATGTATATATATCTGTTTGCTTCACCCCTATCTTGTGTTGTTTCTCTTGGTTTCTGTTGTGGTTAGTTACTAGGTCTGCCAGGTTTAGTTTTAGGGTAAAGGTAGGTTGTTCCTTCACACACGTCACTTAGATTGCAGCTTGCATTTCGTATTTTTGCCACCTTGAATAGATTTTGGGAGGTATAATAACCGAGCCTTCGTGGGACCAACCAGGTCCCTGTACAGGTTGTGCGAAAAACCTCCACCCAATAAGACCTTGGCGGGTCAAAATTGGGAACCTTTTAGGTATGAGTGGACCAAGACAGCATATAAGTTGGTACACATAAGGAACACCCCATACCTGTACTTTTCAGTTTCGAAAATAAGGATTGTAGAGTGAGTAACCCCTTTACTCTCGGTAAATAGACCACATGCCCTAGGAGGACCGTTGTGTCCGAATTTTTGTTAAAGTAAAACCTTTTATTCAAAAAGGGGCATCACTTTTCAACTTTTATACTCTGGTGTTGTTATCTACTTTATACACTGACATTCCTTTACTAACTCGTGTTCTTTTGTTTTTGCCCTTTTTTCTATCTTGTTCCATGCATTCATGGCATTATGTGACCAGCTCTTACATGTTCATTAACGCATAAAGGAGTCTTGATTTATGTGAATGCACAAAATCAAGTTATGAAGTGCTACCACAATGGTGGAAAATCTTTATAATATTCCTTTTAGGTCATTCATTCATTCATGCACACAGTTTGCATAGATGCCAGTGCAAAAGACACTTTGACCTATGTGAATGCACAAAGTCATAGTTCTAGATATAAAAGAGAAGAATTATGAATACTACCACAATGGTGGGGAATCTCGTAAGCTCTTCCTTTTAGGGCATCAATTCATCTTTAAATAAGACAATAATAATAATAATAAGAATAATGACAATAATAGATCCTAATGGTTGGTCTTACGATTCAGGAAGAAGCGTCAAAAGATAGCTCCACCCAAAAAGCAGTACCAGCAAACTTGGCAGTATAACACTAGGTCCAATACTAGAAAAATGGACGAACAAGCTGCAGAAATTCAGTGACTGAAGGAATAAATGGCACACCGAGAGGAAGTGGCGAAACGCCGAGAAGAAGTTATGAATGCTCAGATAGAGCAAATGAAGGGGATGTTGTTGCAGTTGATGAAATGACAAAATTTAGTGGATGAAACTCAAAATATGGGGGACTCAATTGGAGAGACGTTTCGTGCGAACTCAAGATTGACTGGAGCGAGTTCAGGGTTGATAGGGGTAGCAGTTGAGAATGTTAGTCCTTTTGCATCAAGTGGAATGCAACTCGTTTTCCCACCACTATCAGGAAAAACAAACAATCAGGAATGGACTACTGAAATAGAAAGCGTGTCGTCTATGGGGATAACCGGAAATACAGTTCAAACCGACTTACCTCCGACAAGCCAAATCAACTTGTCGGGCCCAGTACAAGTAAATGAATATGAGGAGATCCATAAAAAGCATGTGGAAATGAAGATTGAAGATGATCCAAGTAAGGTAGTCGAAGAGTCCGCCTGCGAAACAGTGGAAGCCATAATTGGAACAAGGCACCCAGATGACCTCACAAAGCAGAACAAAGGGAACCCCGCTGGCCAGAAAGGGAAGAGAGGAAACGTGCATGCTAGACTTGGGCAGCGAGTATCACGGCACTACCACCGCTCACCTCGAAACTTTGGATATCCTTACCCTTATTGACCATATAGGTATTTTGCTTAACCTCCAAATTACTACTATCAGTATCCCGGGTACGTCCACACGGCTGGAAGGGCTCCTTTTCACCCAAAGTCGTCTAACCCCCGCTCGAAATTCCTGCAACAACCACTACAGAAAGCTCAAACTATTAATGAGAACCTAGTAAGAGAGGAAGCCCCAATTAACCTAATCCCATACACGTACACTAAACTCCTGCCATAGTTGCTCCAACAAGGATTGATTCAGAGGTTACCTTATTCCCCACCATTTCAGGCTCCTCGCCCAGCATGGTACAACGCAAGAGCTCACTGTGATTACCATTCAGGAACAGAGGGGCACGCCACGAAAAATTGCATCAGGTTGAAGCAAGCCGTCCAAGGTTTGGTCAGAAGCGGGAAACTTAATTTTGGTAATCCGGCTCAGGACTCAGTCACCCAAAAGCAAAAGGATAATCAAGTATCGGTGGTAGGAAGTGGGGAAGTTCTGAGAAGAAAGCTATACGAAATTAAGACACCTTTTGGCTTCATATACAAAGTCTTGACAAATGCAGAGATGTTGCAATTAGGAGAATTCAGGGATGGAAATCATGAAGAAGTCTGCCCCTATCATGGTCTAGTGCACGGGATTCGACAATGCTCAGAGTTTAGAGGAAAAGTACAAAAGCTGATGGAAGAGGGTCGAGTTGAGTTTTATGGGAAAAAGGAAGAAACAGATGCCATCCCTAAGCAAGAGTGCCCACCTATAGACCCAAACACGCCCATGGTTCAGTCGGTGCCTCTGATGCCTTACCTAATAGAACCGTTCCGACTCTTCATCTCTAGGGCAGCAGTGGGCCTTGTTTGACTAAGTCCAATCCCTTGTTCCTTGTTATTTATTGTTCCTAGTTTGACTTGGAATTAGCCTATTTCCTAGTCTTTTACTTTGTGTGCCACCCAAGGCTTATGTAAACCGTCAAGGAGGCTTATTTTTCTAGATCTAGTCGTCCCCTATGGCTATATAAAGGCACCAACCCCCTCTTTTGTATTCAAGTTAAGTTTATCAATCAAAGAGTGTTTTTTTTTTTTAAATTTAGCTTCATTGTTCTAGTTTGAGCAAGCTTAGGGTTCTTCAATCTTGTAGAAAATCCTAGCAAGCAATATAGTGTTTATCTATTTGTGATTCTTGTGATCTTAGGTTGTCAATTGTAGGTCTAATTGATCATCTAGTCTAACGAACGAAGATCTAATCTTTGGGAAAAATACAAGTCAACAAATCAAGGAGTTGAAGCTACAAGTAGATCTTTGGAGGAATTCAAGGGTAGATTTGAATCTAAAACAACTAGTGTCGAAACGTTCGGGTCCGGGGAACCCTGTCGAAACGATGTTGGAAATGGAGTCGCCACTAATCTTTTTTCTAAGGTGTGATTAGCCACCTAATTGTCTTAATCAGTCTAATGAGGTCCGGTGCTTGGCATGGGACCCACTAAACCTATGGGTCCGGTCTTGTTACCTAGATCTAGGTTCGGGAGTCATTTACGCCCGGGGAAGGATCAGCACCCCTGGCACGCCCGTCAAGTGACGGTGCCTCTAAGCCAAACTAGATCTAATTGCGGGTCAATAATAAAAGGTTGCTTTTAGTGTGTTTCTAAGGAAAATGGTGTTTTTTACTTTTTCTCAAATCTTATTAATTCCTAAAAGAGAAACTAGTATGCTTAATGATGCATGAATTGGTGAATTTTAGTTAATCAGTAGGCAACGGTATACTTGAAATTAACCTGAAACCCTTCCTACGCATTATAGGGGTATTTCGGGAATAATCCAATCTCGGAGCAGGATCCAAAAATTCGTACCCGAGTACATTTACCCGGAACCCACCCGTCATAGTAAAATATGGTCGTTTACTGACTCTTATTTGGACTATCTCGCATGAATGACATTTAAAATGCATGAAAAGTCATTTTTTATTTATATGCATTGACACGAGTCTACCCGAAATCAATTCCGTAAACCCTTCCCACGCATTATGGGGGTATTTACAAAAGAGACCGGTCTAGAAAGGACTCCCGGAAATTCGTACCCGAGTATACTTATCCGAGAGGCCCTTCATCTCGGCAAAAAACAAATGTTAATACATTTTTAGCAGGATCAAAGTGACATACTATATAAATGGCATGGATGCATGATTATTCAATAATTCTACCACTAATTACTAATTATTACAAATTCAAAGGCTTTAACCAAGCCAAAGGTAAATCTAAATAAGCCAAACACTTGAAAGGTAACGGAAGCCTAAAGGTCAATGGGACAAACCCGGGGACCCTCTGCACATAAAGTAAGCAATTAGCAACATTCAAGGACCAAATAACAAGAATTAAATGTCAAAAATATGAAATAAGCACCTAACTACACAATCACATCATCAGTTTTCCAAAATCAAGTAGTAAATTGCATGAAATCCCTAAAGCAAAGGCAAAAATGCACTTAATCAAACAAAAGAAACCAAATCAAGGGGCGATACAGCATAAATCAAGAGATATATTTCTAAATCAAGGGTGAAATTGAATTAAACACAAATAAGGTACCAAATCAGGGATCATGCTGAAAAAGGGAGGAAAGTGATGTCTTTATGTGAGCAAAATTTAAAATTTCAGGCATTTAATTGAACTCAAACACAGGTATGAAATCTCAAAGATACTAAAATACTAATTACCCATAATCGAGTTCATCCTTCTCTTAGTTTAAATAAATTTAAAAGAATAATCAAGCTTTTAAAATAAAGTTTTAATTTTCAAACTAAAATCAATTTCAAAGATTTCACTAAATCATCCTTGAGTTAACTCTCAACTATAAGGAACAAAATATTTAATTTCAAAACCTAAATTCTTAAAATGAAAATTAGTTTAACATGACATGGAGATCAATCAACAAGCTAACTTTCGTTTTAAGAATTTAAGCTTTAAATCAAAATTTCATTTCTATGCTCAAAAAAAATCAACTCAAAAATGACTTTGAATCCATCTTGGAATCAACCATAGTTTAAAAATCACAACTTGAAAAATAAAGACTAGATTTTTACTTTTAAACTTAAGTAAAAAAATTCAAAGGAAATAATTCTACCCAAATTCTAATTATCCTTTATTCTTTTCATCACATTATAACGAACAAAGATCACAACTTTATCATAAATCTTCACCAAAATAAATCAATAAAACAAAGATAAAGCAAAGATGATGAAAAAGAAATAAAACCCATCATGCTTTATTGACCAAAGACCAAGCCTTTTTCAATAAAAATCTAAACTTTTGAGCAAAATCATCACTTTAAACATTAAACCACCACCACAACAACATAAATTCATAGGAATTAACCAAAAATTAGAAACCAAATGAACAAATAGGCCTTAAAGTGCATGAATCAACATTTATACAGGAGTAAATTGAAGAGAAAGGCCAATTACCAACTAAAACCGTTTGATGAAAGGAAACCCTTTTTTTTATCAAACTTTAGCTTCTTCTTCTTCGCTTATTTCTCTTTTCATCACAAAGAAAATTGGGCTTGTACCTCTTATTAAGTGATCCCAAGCTCTTTTCCCATTTCATCTTCCTAGTCCAATACTGAATCACTATAGAACTCATTTTGCTTGATAAGGGCCAAATTGTCCCTAACTTATTCTAGTTAGTCTCTGGACCCAAATTAACCAAAATGGGAAAACCCTACAGAATTAAAACAAAGACGTTTGGCCCTATAGCAACACTGAAACTTGGCCCACAACAAATTCAAAGGACAAAAGGTGCTAGAATTAAATTGCAGATTGGCCTATGGGTTGCAAATGCCATTTAGATGATCAAAAATGGATTAGCTAACCTAAATTAAAAGTGCAAAAACTGACCATAATGCCCCTAGATATGCAAAAATGACAAAAATACCCCTGGATGTGCAAAAAATGACCAAAATACCTCTAGATGTGCAAACATGACCAAAATGCCCCTGAATTATGCAAAAAATGACCAAA
>AWUE01023241.1:0-15747 GCA_001974825.2 Corchorus olitorius
AATTGGAATTCAACTCCCTTAACGTTCGTGCTTGCTCCATTGGATCTTTTTCTAGAAAAAACAAAAACTCAAAAGAAAAATTAGTAGTAAAAGTTCTTAAACAAAATTAAAAGCAGAAAAATAAAGGAAAATATTTTTTTTTCCTTTTTGAAAACGCAAAACAAGAAAAGAATTTTTTTTAAATAAAAACGCAAAAACTTTTTTTTTTTTAGAAAAACGCAAAAACACAAAACAAAAAAGTTTTTTTTTATGACGCAAAAACAAAACAAAATTTTTTTTTCAAAAACGCAAGACACACAACACAATTTTTTTTTTTAAAAAAAAAATTAAAGACTCAAAGAAAAAATATTTTTTTCTTCTAAATAAAACGCAGAGAAAACGAAAAACGCAAAGAAATTTTTTTTTTTAGGACAGAAACGCAGAGACTAAGAGAAAATTCCCAGGATTCGTCTTCAGATGAGTCTATTTTCCTTCCCCGTCAAAAACCAGAAAAAGTTCCCTTCCCCGGCAACGGCGCCAAAATTTATGATCGATCGTCAGCAATCATAAAAATAATATCCCAACAAACTCCTAACTAAGTAGATAGGGTAAGCAGGGGTCGATCCCACAGAGAAGGGTGATAGACTTTATCCGAAAATTCAGTCCTTAAAATCTCTCAAAACAAAACACAGAAAACAGAGGGTTAAAAATAATAACTAAGAAGAAAACAATTATACTAGAAAACAAAGCAAAGTAAATTAAATCTAAGTCTATGACAGATAAGAAAGAAGACAATAATTAAGGGTATACTTCTTCACCAATGGTAGAAAACAATCAAATTAATTATGGGTCTTTGATTTAAAATATAAATTCAATATTAAATTCAAGATGATAACTGGTCTAGGGAAAACCCTAACATGCTATTTAGATAAGATTAGCCATCAAGTCTTAAATTACCCCTTTCTCCTCCTAACTAATCAATTAGCCGTCAAGCCTTAAAGATTTGATAGGATTCAAAGCATTAAGATCAACTTTTATTAGTTCTTTCACACATGCTTAATAAATAAAACCATACAACAACCAGATAAATCTGATCACTGGCATGCAAACCCAATTAACCCGCCGTCAAGCGCGGCTAACTTGCTACATACAATCAAACATGGACGTCAATCCGCTATTTGATCTAGCCAACAATCTCTCAAATTACCTCTTTACCGGCCGGAACAAATCAATAAAAATCAAGATTGTAGAATTAAAACAGAGTTTAACATGCTATCTATCAAGAATAAAATATCAAATTTTAAGAACAGAAATCTCACCATATTTAATTGATTGAATTCACCAAAGGATTAGAAGTATTAAGAATTTAGCTACTCATGGATTTGGGAAAATCCATGAGCGGCATAAGAGTACTTACAGAACTTGAAGGGGGGGCGAAATCTCCTCTTGAATAACCTAGGGTTGCCGCCCCTCTCTATGCAAAGAGAGGGTGGCGCACCCTAGCCCTAAAACTAGAAGAGAAAAATAAGAAGAGAAAATTATATGTGTGAAGGTATGTGATTTGTGTTACAGGAGGTGGCTATTTATAGTGGAAATAACCCTAGGAATTCCAATTCTAACTTGGAAAGAGATCTAAGTCGGTTTTGGGGTCTAACTTAGACTCCAAGTTAGATTAAAAGTCATCCTAGAGTAGAATCCAAGTTAAAATAGGATCCTAAAAAATTCCTGATTTCGTGCACGGACTTCGACAGCATTTTTGGGCTTGAAAACGGCAGAACTGGGTCTTGGTCTTCAAAGGAAAGTTGTAGATCTCGGAGTTAGCTTTCCAACGAGTAGAAAGTTATGAATTTCTACCAAAACTACGCCTGAATCCTAATCCTGTTAGGACTAGAATCGGGAATCTACGGGATTTGGATATTTCCTTGGATATAGGAGTTATTAATTGAGATTTTAATTCCAATTAATGATTTATATGGGCTGAGTATTTTCCCATATAAAATATCCAAAAATACTAAAGCTTAAAGGCTTATCCATGGCTTGTCTTCAATTAAAGCTCCAATCTTCAATTCTTGCTCTTGAAATAAATCTTCAAAGTCTTCAAATTATCTTCAAATGGTCTTCAAACACGAACTTCGAATCTTCAAATCTATGCTCAAAATTGCTTTGTTCAAATCTGTGTAAAAAGTCATCAAAATAACTCCAAAAATAGTGAAAAATAACAATTTATCAATTTCACATCACTTAAAGACTAAAAACACAAATATTAACAAAATAGCATATATTTAAGCATAAATGGGTCTAAAAACATAGTAAAATAGCCATAAAAATAGGGTCTAATTTAGCTCGATCAAGAGATTCAAGTTTGCCCAAATTCCCATGACTTATACAGAATTGCTTCATCAACTCATCCAGCAGGGCCTTGTGGAACCAGTGTATGTGGAACCCATGCAGCCTCCTTATCCCATGTGGTATGATCCCAATGTGCAATGCGAATACCATATGAATGTTCAAGGTCATTCCACGGAGGAATGCACCAGTTTGAAGAAGAGAGTGCAGACATTGATCAAAGTAGAGATGCTGAGTTTCTAATCAGAGCATAGTCAACATGGATGGTTATCTGAGTGAACGGGGCAACAGAGATTGGTTTCAGATTAGGATCCCTGATGTTTCTGCCCAAGAACATTAGGATAGTGGTGTGGGCTTTTGTTACACTTCATCGTTTTTGTAATAAAATAGATGCATTTCATGGTTCAGAACATTGTCGCATCACTCATTATCATACATCATTTCATTTCTCTAAGCATTTGCAATTTCACAGATGTTGATATTACAGACAGAGCTCACGACAAGTTAGTTTACTTTGGATCTTTGCAATCTTAAAGATGTGTACCAAACAGGGGCATTTTCCTTACCTTTTTCATTTACCTTCAAACATGCACTTGGTAGATATGAGAAATATTTTGTAAATGTTTGCATGAGCTTGCATTAAAAGATAATGATAATAAAGGGAGGGTTTCTTCAGATAGTCAATCATATGCTTTTGAAATGGTTTGGTGTTTACCACTAAAATTGAATCAAGCATGTTTGCGGAAGGGCCAATGGCCTTCATCTGGACTGTGAGCAAAGGAATGATGAGTTTTAATAAAAAATTTTCAAAATCAGTTTTAATCAAAGCTATGATTTCAAGTTGTGAGCAAAGGAATGACGGTGATTTAATCAAAAGGTGTTTCAAAATCAATTTTGGTCAAAGCCATGATTTTGAGGTGACTGAATCCATGTTTTCCAAAAAGTTTTGAAGAGACAATATGATTGGCGTCAACAATGCTCCGAAACTCCAAATTCCTTCAAATCCAGCTTAAACCCATTCTCTTTGAACCTAACATCGAAGTCTTGTTCTGAAAGGGGCAATTTGGTCATACTATTAATGTTATCACAATGCCTTGGATAAAATGACCGAACTTCAATTTTCTCAATGTCCCTTAAATCATCTGGGTAAATTTTCAATATCTCAAACGTTTCTTTTCTTTCGGCTAGAAAAAGCAGTGGACGACTGTCGAAACGTTCGGGTCCGGGGAACCCTGTCGAAACGACGTTTGGAAATGGAGTCGCCACTAATCTTTTTTCTAAGGTGTGATTAGCCACCTAAATGTCTTAATCAGTCTAATGAGGTCCGGTGCTTGGCATGGGACCCACTAAACCTATAGGTCCAGTCTTGTCACCTAGACCTAGGTTCGGGAGTCATTTACGCCCGGGGAAGGATCAGCACCCCCGGCACGCCCGTCAAGTGACGGTACCTCTAAGCCAAACTAGATCTAATTGCGGGTCAATAATAAAAGGTTGCTTTTAGTGTGCTTTTTTAAAAGAAATGGTGATTTTACTTTTTCTTAAGTCTTATTAATTCCTGAAAAGATACTACGAATGCTTAATGATGCATGAATTGGGGAATTTTAGTTAATCAGTAAACGACAGTATACTTGAAATTAACCCGAAACCCTTCCTACGCATTATAGGGGTATTTCGGGAATAATTCAATCTCGGAGCAGGATCCAAGAATTAGTACCCGAGTACATTTACCCGGAACCTACCCGTCATAGTAAAATACAGTCGTTTACTGACTCTTATTTGGACTATCTCACATCAATGACATTTAAAATGCGTGAAAGGTCTTTTTTTATTTATATGTATTAACACAAGTCTACCCGAAATCAATTCCGTAAACCCTTCCCACGCATTATGGGGGTATTTACAAAAGAGACCGGTCTAGAAAAGACTCCCGGAAATTCGTACCCGAGTACACTTATCCGAGAGACCCTTCATCTCGGTAAAAGACAAATGTTAATACATTTTTAGCAGGATCAAAGTGACATACTATATAGATGGCATGGATGCATGATTATTCATTAATTCTACCACTAATTGCTAATTATTACAAATTCAAAAGCTTTTACAAAACCAAAGGTAAATCTAAATAAATAAAAGACTTAAAAGGGAACGGAGGCCTAAAGGTCAAAGGGACGAATCCGGGGACCCTCTGCACATAAAGTAGGCAATTAGCAACATTCGGGGACTACATAACAAGAATTAAGTGTAAAAAATATGAAATAAGCATCCAACTGCATAATCGTATCATCAATTTCCAAAATCAAGTAATAATTGCATGAAATCCCTAAAGCAAAGCCCAAAATGCACTTAATCAAGCGAAATAAACCACATCAAGAAGCAATACAGCATAAATCAAGAGATAAATTTCTAAATCAAGGGTGAAATTGAATTAAACACAAATAAAGCACCAAATCAGGAACCATGCCAAAAAATGGAGGAAAATGATGTCTTTATATGAGCAAAATTAAGAATTTCGACATTCGATTGAACTCAAAACATAAGTGTGAAAATTGCAAAAAATCCAAAATACTAATTGCCCATAATTGAGTTCATCCTCCTCTTAGTTAAGTAAATTTAAAAGATCAATTAAGCCTTTAAGATCAAGTTTTAATTCTCAAACTAAAGTCATTTTCAAAAGATTTCATTAAATCCTCCTTGAGTTGACTCTTAACCATAAGAAACAAAATCTTTAATTTCAAGACCTAAATTCTTAAAATGGAAATTAACTTAACATTACATGAAGATCAATCAATCAAGCTAACTTTCGTTTTAAGAATTTTAGCCTTAAATCAAAATTCCATTTCCATGCTCAAAAATCAACTCAAAAAAGACTTTGAATCTATCTTGGAATCAACCATGTTTGAAAATCATAACTTGAAAATAAAGACTTGATTTTTCCTTTACATTTAAGTAAAAAAACTAAAGGAAATTATTCTACCCAAATTCCAATTATCCTTTATTCTTTCATCACATTATAACAAACAAAGATCATAGCTTATCACAAAAATAGCAACCTAAGCCTTTTAGACAAAAATCTTCACCAAAATAAATCAATAAAGCAAAGATAAATAACATCCATCAAGTTTACTTAACTAAAAATCCTACCTTTCTCAAAAGAAAGCAAGTAAATTTTTGAGTCAAATCCATATTTCAATTAACAAGTTATCATCAATTTTCATAACCATATATAAACTCACTAGAAAATAACCCATTCAATCTCAAATTTGGAAGCAAAGCACAAAGCATCAACCCAAATAAAACCCCTGATCACATAACATCAAAGCAAAAGGAATTTGATTTAAGCAATTTATAAGGAGAGCTCACCCAAAAACGTTGCCGTTTCACTCAAGCTTGGCTTTTAAACGACAAAACCCTTCCCCGTTTGCTATCTTCTCTTTCTCGACTCAAACTTCTTCTTCTTTCCTCTCTAACCCTAAATCCCTATCATCACCGCCTGCAACACCCTCTATCCCACTCAAGAATCAAAGCTTCATTTAGGCTTACCATCTCAAATCAACAAACCGCAAGTCCCGATTCAAAAAAAATCCCCTAAAAAAACGACAGAAAACGAGCTTTCAAAGTGTATGAACTCGAGATCGAAAAGGCAAAGCGTTGCTTGAGCCAGATCTGGACTCTTCAAACGCTACCAGGCCTTTTGCTTCAACCTCGACTCCCTTTTTCTAAAACCTCCAGAGAAACTCTCAGAAAAAAACCAGTTTTTCTTTCCTCCCCCAAAATTCCCTTTGAATCTGTACCAATGTGATATTTATATTCAACTCCCCTTTCCCTTCAATTTTTAGCAATTTTCTTTTTTTAATTTCTTTTCTTCCCGTTGGGGCAGGTAAATCCGATCCTTTAGGGATAGGATCAACACTTGCAATGCCTCATCTTCTTCTCGATCCTTCTTCTATGTCTAACGGATTCTGTTTTTTTTCTTCCTTTTTTTTTGCTGACTATTTTGATAATGTTTAGTGCTTTCCTTGTCTTGTTGTGTGACTCACTCAGCAATTTCAAGCATGTGCTCTTTTTCGATGGCTAATACTCAGGTAACTTCTGTTGGTACCACTGCCTATTTCACTTGACTGTCATCTTGTCCGCGTTCAATTAATTATCGTTTGATCTGTTGACTTTGAGGACTCGACTTGTTTGATATTTTTAGTCCAATGATTTGCTTTACCTGTTTTCACTGCACACATACCCCTGGGGTTAGTTGTAAATGCCTGTTACCGAACTGCTTGTGAATTTTCTAATGTGTTTGGACAATGGTGATGAATACCTAGATGAAATGCCATGACTACTCAAACTTTAAAGAGTGTGAGCATGCTGCTATACTAGCTTAAAAGTGCAAACCCAATGTGACTTCATGACCAAACATGAATGCTCAGGCCTGAATTTTTGCGAAATAAACCAACTGTTAATTTCAGCCTATGAATGTAGTGGTAGTCCTTCTAAAATGCACATTACAATGTGTTAGGAATGCTCTTGGATTTATTAATGGCACTGTGAAACATGTATGACCATTTTGGACTGCATCTCTTTGAGGCTTTGGAAAATTTATCAACTGAGTTGTCCATGTTTGTTTGAAATGTGTTGTCCCCTGTTTTGTTCACTGCCTTGGGTTGGATCATCCCTGCTGCATGATCTTTGGACACTGTTTCCTGTTGGATTTTTTAGACTCTGCTGGATTTTCTTTGCTGGTTTGCTTGTTTAATGAGATGACTTGAATAGTGTCATGATGCTTAGCCCTTGATGTTTCCTGCATGCTCGAGTGCTTATGAGATTGTTCATCCCACATTTGTCATTTTTATTCCTCTTTTCTTGCTTAGTGATCTGCTGTATGTCATGACTGAAAAGGCTCTACTGGTTATTGAAGGATTCAAGAATTAATCTTGAACACCTTTTCCAGTTTAGCCGAGAGCAAATCTTCTCTTCATGCATTCCTGTTGCTTTTCATGCACGTATTCTGCTGTGGAGATTTTCTGTTTGGTTCACTTTTTGTAATCCCTTTGCCCTGTACTTCTAATCTCATTGCCATCCTCATCATTCCTCTCATGCACAGCCCTGCACATGAGGTCTTCTAAAAGATCTTCAACGCTCGGGTGCATGCTTGTTTGACAGCCCTTGATTGCTTGTTTTGATGTCTGTGTTTGCTCATTTGGTATCTCCATTAGCCTTGACTCGACCTACACTAATTGATGGTGAAAGGTCTCTGGCTTGGGAGAAACATTTCTTTCACATTCACTAACCTGCAGGTTTAGTTTTGCCCAAAAAAAAAGCTGGAAATTGCCATGGAACTATAAGGGAAGAAATGCAACAGTATGGGAAAAAGGACAAGAAGAACCACCAAGACCTAAAGCCCAGTCTTTATGTGTATGGGTCTATCAATGTTAACAAACTTTTTTTCTTTTTTGTAACCTTTCCATTTTTCAATTTTTTTGGACTTTTTGCTTTGTAATTATGTAAGTTGCTTTGTACATTGTACACTCTTAAGGAAATAAAGTTTGCTTCTTTTTTAATTAAGCCTAAAAGTGAACCTAATTAGAAATGCCAAATGCTCCTGACTAAAAGCTAATACCCAAAACTTGTAACTAAAGGTCCAAAATAACCATATTACTAATGCAAACAACACATGAATTAATTTACCATTCTTAAATTGTAAACTAAGAAAAATACAGTGGTACTAAATGGAATTGCTAATCTAAACTAAGATTATGACTAAGATGACAATCTAAACTAAAAGTATAACTAAGATGACCAAAGAGAACCCAGAGTATGCAAAAATGACCAAAATGCCCCTGGATATGCCGAAATTATCATAATGCCCCTAGATATGCAGAAATTATCATAATGCCCCTAGTATGCAAAAAATTATCATAATGCCCCTGGACGTGCAAATGACTAAAATGCCCCCCCAGGTGATCCTAATGCCAATTAAGCGACGAATCGAGTTAAATAAAGGATATAGGACAAAAATGGGTGTCTACAACGACTCAAAGAATGCAAATCAATTCGCTCAGGCTCATCATTAGGAAGGTCATTTCAATGAAGGGTAGTATAAATTTTTGTCATGATTTCCCAATAATAAAAAAATGAATGAAAATCAAAAAATGAAAAAATGAAAAAAGGAAAATAAAGGCACTTGGAATATCTAGAGGAGTCCAACAAAATGGTTTTCAAAAGAGTCATGGTTTTCAGAAAAGATTTTGATAAAATTTATTTCCAAAAATTATTTCGAAACTCGTTTTCTCGAGGAATGCTCTTCAATGAAGATGTTCAATCTTGAAGTGATAAATGGCCTTCTTTGATATTCCCTTCACTTATAGAAAAATATCCATTGTTGTCCCCCTTTAAGCCTAATTGATTTCTTTTTAGATAAACCCTAATCAAGGATCACCCTCCACACTGGGCGCAAAGGTGAAGAAGGATCAGCCTAGAAAGAGAGGGTTTGCATTAAATATTGAAGGGGGCATCCCGATAGTGATTGAGTCCAATCCATCTAGAAGTTCAAATCAAAATTCAAAAGATGCAAAAGAAAAAGAAAAAACGAAAATTGAAAAATTGAAGATAAATGATGAAGATTGAAAAATTGAATTTGGATGGAGCAAAGGACAATTGGTATGATAAGATCCTTCACATGACAACAGAGAAAATGATCATTGATTCAAATACCCTCAAACATATTTTTGAGCCTTTATATCCATTCTTTGGCAACCCATAATCCTAGCCTACATTACGTGCCTAAATAAAAGTCCATTTTTGATCAAGTGAGGACGTTCGAGAGGAGATTTTTCCTCAACAAAAATAACAATCCTTGTTGCAAAATATTTTGGGTCAAAACTTTTAAAAAGTTTTCGGGTGAATTTGGTGTTTCTTCAAAGTGCATGATAAAAAAGAAGAAGAATGAAGAAAAGAAGCTCTAGGGTGAAAACCCGAAAGGGCAGTCTAGAGCAAGAATGGGAAATCAAGGAGCCACCCACAGTTTCAACAAAGAAATGGAAAGATGACACTTCTATCATAGGGAGCAATGAGTGGCTTTCAAGCATCAAACGCTTCAGCTCTTCCCAAGGAACCCAATTCTTCGAAGCCATACTTCTCTTCGACAATTTTCAAATCTCAGACCTTTCACAGAGTCTTAACTCAAATCATATCTCAGGAAAAGTTTTCAGAACAAGAAGTTTTACAATAAGATTGCATTCCATTTGTGAGTCCGAGGTCAAAATTCGCTTTTTATAATATGATTGCATTCCATTTGTGAGTCCAAGATCAAATTTCGCTTTTCAAAAAAAAAATTGTTTTCCATTCGCTTTTCAAAGTAAGATTGCATTCCATTTGTGAGCCTAAGATCAAAACTCGCTCTTTGAGAGGCATTTTAGTGGTGATCACCAATTCTTTTCAAAAGTTCAAATTCCGCAAAGTTTTCAATGGATATGAGATTTGTTTGGGGCACATATTTCATAAGGATCATATGGGGGGCAATGTTTATGAACTCATGGCATGTTTCAAAGGGTTTCAATTACATGATTTTATCTTGTTGAATTATGACTCTTGGCAAAATTTTACTGCAGAAATGATAAAAGAATGGATACAGGGAGAAATGAGATCAACAAAAGAATCATTTGGGGCATATTACCAAGCCGAATTGGGGTATAGAGCTTGACGAAAATACATTTGGCCAGGACAGGGAAAGAGTTCAGGAAAAATCCAGGTGCAGCATGGGCATTGTAAGGGCAAAATTGTGATCAGGAATAAAGGGGCATCGAAGTTTTAGAAAGGCTTTCAGCCAAGTTCAAAAGGATTGGGATCGATCATTCGAAAGAAGATGAAATTTTCGCTTGGTGGATTATATCTGGAGCAAAGATGAAGACCTCAACATGAACAAGAAAGCAAATTCCAAGATAGATCAAGAATAACAGAAACGAAGCAAAGTCAAGAAAGCAAGGATTCAAAGCAACAGTCAAGAAGCTTTAATCACAACATCAGACTCAAAGTTATTTTTCAAGATATCAAGGTTGACCGCAAATTGGTCCTCTTTCATCATCAATCAAGAAGTTTTCAGTTACAACATCAGATTCAGAGTCATTTTCCAAAGGTATTTTCTTCCAAAATCATTTCCACGTGATTCAGATTCAATTTTCAAGATTTTGCGTCGGTTCCATCCAAATGCTTTAGCTTTTCCATAAGACAAGTTCATTTCCATATGAATTCAATCTTCCAAGACTAAACTCGTTTCCATACGAGTCAGTTCAAGCCTTGGTTCCATCCAAGCAGTAGGGGCTTTTCCACAAGCCAAACTCGTTTCCATAGGAGTCAGTTGAAGCCTTGGTTCCACCCAAGCAACAGGGTGATCGAGTCGTTCAGCAATCACAAGATAAATCCCCACAAAACTTAACTAAACAGCTAGGGTAAGTAGGGGTCGAATCCACAGAGAGAGAGGATAATTTCTTTACTAATCTATTGTGTTGGAAATAAGGAGTTTGAAAGTTGAGATCCAATAATCTAAATTAATACTAACAAAACAACCTAGAAGCAAAATAAATCAAGTAACAAACTATATAAAACAAGCCTCCAATATAGAATCAATTTCACTCTTGACTAGATTGATATGGATCATTGATACAAATCATGAATTTGATATTAATTGCCAATCAATTAAGCATCATAAATTATTCCAAAGTAGTATATATCCTAAGACGTAGGCTTCAACTTTCCTTAGAATAAAATAATCTCCCTAATATCTTAAACAACTCCACTTGAATAATTGGTATAGGAGAGGAATACTCAACCCTCCAACATGCTAATAAAACTTCGTCCGCACCATTGCCAAAACTAATTTCTATTGTTTCTAATCAAGCATCCCCCTGGGAAGAATCATAGAGCAAGCATTAAGATCTACTTTTCCGCATGCATGATAAATCAATACCAAACTCATCTACATCTATTTCCAATTCGGCCTATAGATTTCAACAAGGTTTGATAATCCCATTGAACCTAGAATTACAACTGTCACTTGGACCAACATTAACTCAATTCGAGCTAACTGGAATCTAACTATTGCATTCATAAATCTCAAGATAAGTAGGCCTCCAAATCAATCAAAATATGAACACATAAGATGAAGTACAGGGATAAGAAACATATTCAAGTAGAAAATCAAATTATAAAGAACAAAAGTCTCCCCATAAATAATAAGTGAAGAGATCAATGAGATCCTACATTGGAGAAATAAAAGATTAGCTACTCATGAATTGAGTAGCCATCAAAAGAAAAAGGAATAGAAAAACCTAGGAAGATAGAAGCTGGCCGGCGGCTCTCCTTGATCTCCAAATTCGTCTAACCCCCTTTTCTAGAGAGAAAATATATGTATTTATACTAGAGACATAGGGCAAACTTAACCTAGGACAAAATAGACTTTTAAACTCATTAAACCTCCTCCAATTGAGTGGAATTTCGTCCTCCAAGTCTGGGCTATCTGCAAATATTGAAATTAGGTTAATCATATCAACTTGCGCTTGAATTCATGGGTTTTTCTAGGTCCAGCACGTCTGCAGAAACTTCAGGGGCATTTTCGTCCACGATATTGGCAAAACTGGGTCTCGACCGAAACACAAAGGTTGTAGCTCTCGGAGTTAGCTTTCCAACGCATATTCATACGCCTCATTTGGAGTTCTAGATCAAAAGATATGGTTGTTTTCCCGAACTGACTCCAAATCTGGAAAGAAAGGAAGAAGCTTCAGCATGAAGACACCCATAAGTAGTTGATTGCGCACACTGACAAGGGCCCCGACTCCCGCTGGGCGCCCACCTGGCTGGCCTAAACACCCAGGTCGTAAGCCTGATCACCCATGTCCTCTTGGTGGCTCGGCATGTCTTCTTGCAACTTGAATTCTTCTTCCTCGTTTGCTTTAGAACTTTGTAGCTTTCAACTTTATGACTTCAATTGGCATAAAATTGACTCCATATACTCTTCATTCACGATCACGAGATCTTCAATTTCTTCCAAGAAAATCCATGAAAAACCTTTGTGCTAAAAAGCAATCAAAACTGTCGAAACATTCGGGTCCGGGGAACCCTGCCGAGATGACGTTGGAAAAGAAGGAGTCGCCACTAATCTTTTTAAAGGTGTGATTAGTCACCTAAAGGCCACCTAAGCTAAGTAAGGTCCAGAGCCTGGCAATGGACCCACTAAACCTAAGGTCCGGTCTTGTAACCTGAATCTAGGTTCGGGAGTCGATTACGCTCGGGGAAGGATTAGCACCCCCGAGTCACCCGTCAAGTGACGGTACCTCTAGTCTAACTAGATCTACTGGGTCGAAAAGAAAAGTTGGTTGCTTTTAATCCTAATCTTGATTATTAAAAGGGTTATAAAAAGAAAAATAAAACCATTTTTGAACCAATGTCGAGAATTCGAAGAATATAATCGAACACCGTCGATTAATTCTATCACGATACTCTTTCACTGTTTGCTCTCTTTGTTGATCCTTTTCTCCTCGAAAAGGAAATTTTGAAAACGCTGTGACAAAATCTTTTTACCATTTGATTTTTTCTAAAAACTTACCAATTTTATTAATTTCCAAAATCTCCTTTTGAATTTCTTTATTTTCCAAAATCTCCTTTTGGAATCATCCTAACTTTTATTTTCCAAAATCTTCTTTTGGGATTTTAGTTAAAACGGTTCTTTTTGAAAATGTTTACCTCGAAATCTCTTGATTTACCAATTTCTTAGTTTTGAAAATCAAATGAGAGAGCATGATTTGAAAACATTTTTTGAAAATGCTTTTATTATCTCTTTTATTCTTCTTCTTTTTTGATTTTGATCTTTTCTATCTCTATATCGATGCATGTATGCAAATGATGAATGCAAAGTCCGGTTATTTAAGTTAACTCACGTAACCCGGGTTTTTGAAAGCACTTCCCGGGATATATGCTCGGAGCCCCGACGCATCCCGAGAAGAGCCGTCTCATCCTCGGAGACATCCAGTGGCCCCGAAAACTCGATCACTCACCGAATGCCTCTTCTTCTAAAGGTTTACGGTCATTAACTGAATTAAGATGGCATGATATGCAAACAGATATGATAAATGTCAGGTAAATATGATATGCATGCAATTAAATTCTATTTCTACTCTAAATTAGTAAATTATTACAAACCAAGGACTAATTAAATTAACAAAGAAGGAAATTGAAAGAAATTAAAGGCTTCAGGGGCAAAATTGGACAAATTGAGACCTATCTACACATCAAGAAAACCATTAGCAAAATTCAGGGAGCAAAGAGCATAAATTGTCTTCCAATAAAGTAAATCAGGGACTAAAATACTTCAATCAAAAATATAAAATCCAAAATCAGGGATCAAACTAATTTGAGTCTCATGGGCATCTATGTTTAGCAACAATTAGTGAAAATTTAAACGTGAATGCAAACGATCTAAATTAGCCTAATTATTGAACTAAACTCTATTAATTATGAAATTAGGGATTAATTAAATTAAACTAACTCTTCACCATATCTAAACTAACTCTAGCAAATTATGAAAGATAATTCCTAAGCTTAATTGACCAATCCAACTTAAATCTCAATTACTAACACTAAATATAAGTCCAAAACTAATTTGTAAGTCCAATAAAAGCAAATAACAATTCAGACCCAAATTCATAAAGATGAAAGAGGTCCAAGTAGTAATAATCTAAAACTCAAAATGTATATAAATGAAATAAGTCCAAATGCATAGGAAAATAAATGAAGCCCAAATGGGTAAACAATTTAAAAGCCCGAAATACAAAAATAAAGGCCCGAGTCGAAAGCTTACCAACAAGTTGAACATTGGGCCAACCCAATTACTTGAGATGTGTCCATCGGGTTTGAGGTGGGTTTTCGGGTCAAACCGTATCCAACGGGTCAGGTCCTAGGGTTTACTATAAATTCTTTCTTTTCTTTTCTCTCTTCAAACCCTAAGACTTAAACTACCGCCGCCGCCGCCCCCTCCATGGACACCGGAAATCGTCGCCGCTGCTCAAACCACCACGGGCCACCGCTCCAAAGCTTCCACCGATCTCGGATGAAGCCCGAAAATCCCAGATCTGACTCCCTCCTTACCCTGAGTTCGAATCTGGTATCATTTCCCTCAAACCATGCTCATAACCTCATCAAATGAGGCCAACTCGAACCTAACTTCCCATCTCTCGATCTCCTTCTCCGGCCAAGCAACGATCCCCAGTTTGAGGTATGTTCTTCCCCCAGTATTGTTCTTCAAAACCCTTAAATTAATTGAAGGAAACAAGCATCCCTTTTAGAGATCCCGAACCTACCTAAACTGAAACCTAAGATTCGAAATCCCGGCGGCGAAGACCTCTGCTTTCACGCACTCAAAACCCCTTTCATCTCATTTCTTCCATTATTCCGATACCCAAAGTACTTCTCTAAAGTCTAGGACTCTCCCCAAACCCTAGTTTTCTATCTAGTTTATCAAAGATAGCAATTTTTGTTTGGGTGTTTGATGACTTTGATCTTATAAAGGCAAAAGGGGAAAAGAAACTGTACATTTTCTTTTTTCAGTGTGTGTTCATCAAATGGGGTGGAGAGATCATTTCAGGGGTCTTTCGGGTGAGAAAATGAGAGTTTTTTCTTCTTGATTCGCGGAGTCTGTGTGAAAAGGAGAGAGTGAGAGATTGAGAGAGTTGGGTGTGTGTATTTTTTTTGAGAGAAAAAGGACTGTGAGAGGTGAGATTTTTTCTGGTTCCAAGGGTCCAGAAGCGGTAGAGATGAGAGTTTTTCTCTGTTTTTTCCTCAAGGCCGGGAGAGGGTGAATTTTTTTGTATGTGTATTTCTTTAGAGGGCAGCTGTGTGTGTGATTGTTGTGGGTAGGAAAATATGAGAGAGAGATTTTTCTGTCCAGATTCTTCTCCTCCTTCTCTAACAGTTTCTTTTGTCCTTTTGTGCAGGTAGTTGAAGATAGAGACTGGCTGAGGTGAATGAGTTGTATCTCCAGGTAAGACTCTATCCTATCTCTCTTTATGGCTATTTGGAATTTGGTGAAACTGTAGGTTGAATCCTCTGTTTGTTGATTGTGCGTTGAGCTTTCATGTGCAACTGAATTGTGATTAATTTTCAATGGCTTGATAATGATTCTGCCTTGACGTGCTTTGTGGAATTGTTGTTAGATGTTAAAAATTGTTGAATCAAACTGGTGTAGGCCAAAATATGCACTCTACACTGCAGGAGATGGAATCAACTAAGGGGTCGGGAGAAAGAAGTTGTTAAGGAAAGAAAGGAGAGGCCAAGCCAAATTGAGAGTATTCAACATGAGAAAGCACCATTTTTTGTAATTTGAGTTGTAAATAAAAGGGAGGCAAGAGACTTACATTTTTAGACTTTGTAATAACGATGCTG
>AWUE01023243.1:0-19487 GCA_001974825.2 Corchorus olitorius
ATATCTAATAATTATGAAAACGAAGAATAGCTTGTCGGAATTAAATCCTAAATCACCTTAATTAGATAAGATTACTCGCAAGAGCTTAAATTACCCCTTTTTCCTCCTAACTAATCAATTAGCCGCAAAGCCTTAAAGATTTGCTAGGGATCAAAGCATTAAAAACTAGTAATTTATACAAGCACAAAGAGCAATTTCTCACTCAAAGTTCCTTATCTCCCTTGGAAGGGACTTCCGTCCTCCCCCAATTGCTACAAACAACCAAGCCTGAACGTCAATCCGCGACTTGGTCTAGCTAATGCTAACTTAATTTATCATGAAAGTGGCGGCTCAATCAATCAAAACAAGCAACATAAAATTAAAACAGAGATCAAAAGAATACTCTAACAATTATCATATATAAGCACAAAATTTCACCAATATATATGTCAAGAGATCAATTAAATTCTACATTGGAGTTAAGAAAAGGATTACTCACTCATGAATTGAGTGAGCATCCAAAGAATAAGAAGAAAAACTTATCTTATGGATGAGAAGAGAAGGGGGCGGCGGCACAGAGGCTTTTGTCCTCCAAAACTTCAACAATTCTACAGAATAATTTCTAGATCTACTTGTGTGTGTATTGTGTTGAAAACCTAGACCTAAGGTGCCTATTTATAGTGGAAATAACCCTAGAAATTCCAATCCTAACTTGGAAAGAAGTCTAGGACGGTTTAAGGGTCTAACTTGGACTCCAAGTTAATTAAAAGTCTTCCTAGAGTAGAATCCAAGTCAAAATAGGATCCTGAATTTTTGCTGAATTCGTGCAGTGACTTCGACGGTATTTTTGGGCTTGAAGATGGCAGAACTGGGTCTTGAACTTCAAAAGAAAGTTGTAGGTCTCGGAGTCTGCTTTCGAACGAGTACTCATGGGCTTCAAACGGAGGTCTGAGCAAAAAAGTTATGATTTTTCTACCAAAACTGCGCCTGAATCCTAATCCTATTAGGACTAGAATCGGGAATCTACGGGATTTTGGTATTTCCTTGGATTTAGGAGTCATTAATTGGGATTTTAATTCCAATTAATATTTTATATGGGCTGAGTATTTTCCCACATAAATTGTCCATAAATACCAAAGCTTGAGAATTTATCCATGGCTTGTCTTCAATTAAAGCTCCAATTCTTTAATTCTTCCTCTTGAAATAAATCTTCAATGGTCTTCAAGTCTCCAATTTATCTTCAAATGGTCTTCAAACACAAACTTCGAATCTCCAAATCTATGCTCAAAATTGCTTTGCTAAAATCTGTGTAAAAAGTTATCAAAATAGCTCCAAAAGAGGTGAAAAATAACAATTTCTCAATTTCACATCACTGAAGAACTTAAAACACAATATCATCAAAATAGCATATAATTAAGCATAAATAGATCCAAAAACATAGTAAAATAGGCATAAAAATAGGGTTGTTTTTGGCTCAATCACTTAACCACAACATCATCTATGTATACCTCCATGAATTTTCCGATCATGTCATGGAAGATAGCATTCATTGCTCTTTGATAGGTTGCACCAGTATTTTTAAGTCCAAAGGGCATGACTACCCATTCGAAAGTGCCGATTGCGCTTGGACAGCGAAAAGCTGTCTTTGAACATCCTCCTCTGCTATGTAGATCTGGTTGTAGCCACTGTGTCCATCCATGAAGGATAACACTCGATGTTGGGCGGCTCTATCTACCAAAAAATCTGCAACATGCATAGGATATTCATCTTTAGGGGTGGCTGAATTCAAGTTACGAAAGGCAACACACACCCTGATTTTACCGTTCTTTTTAACTACAAGAATTATGTTTAAAATCCATTCAACATACCTTGCAGTACGAATGAATCCTGCTTTAATGAGCCTTTCAACTTCCCGTTTAACTTTAAGAATGACATCATTAGCCATTTTTCTAGGAGGTTGTTGATAGGGGCGATATCCTTCAATGATTGGGAGGTGATGCTCCACTAAGTTACGACTTAAGCTAGCCATCTCGTCATAGTCCCATACGAAACAATCTTTGTAATCCTTTAACAAGGCTACAAAGCGTGGCTTATCTTCTTCGGCCAACAATTGACTTATATAGGCCGGCCTAGGCTTGTCTTCTTTACCAAGATTCACTTCGAGTAAAGGATCTTGTACTTCAGCCTTGAGATCATCAAGTTTCATGGGAGCATGATCAAGTTCTTCCATGGTGATCTCATCTTGTATGTTTTCTACATTTTGATAAGCCGCATCAGCTGATGGGGCGGCTGAGTCCTCTAAGCTTTGAAGCTTCATATAATAAGGCCAAGGTCGACAACTTCTTCAAGATGTCATTGGCCAACACAACTTCTTTAGGCTGTGTACTCATGGGATCTCCTCGATGATAGTAGCACATGGAAGCGACTTGAAAGGAATCAAGGCATCATGCCGCACAAGATTTTCCATTACCTCTTTCAAGGCTTCTTGTTTGATTTCTCCAGTGGAGATGATGGGGTATGGCCGGCCATACTTGTCCTGGCCCTTGAACTTGATTGGTCCAGTTGTTCCATCATAGAATCTTACATCCACTGCATTTGATTCGACTTTGAATGGTCTATTGTCTGCTTTGACCACTTCAACTTCAGTGCCATTCCAGAACATCAAGAGTTGGTGCAGAGATGATGGCACACACCAATTGGAGTGAATCCAATCTCTGCCACGTACCATGTTGTAAGTTGATGAAGAATCAACCACGAAGAAGGTAGAGAGGGATGTTTTCGACCCAATGGTCAGCTGAGCAGGCAGTATGCCTCTTGTCTTCTTGATTGTGCCAGAGAAATCACTCACAATGACTTCTGATTTGATCAAGTCATCGGTGCACTTGCCAAGCTTCTTCAATGATGAATAGGGAATGAGATTCACCGTTGCACCATTATCAACAAGTACCCTGTTTATGGGGATGCCATCAACATGAGCCTTGATATACAAAGGCTTGATGTGGCAAGTACCAGTCTCATAAGGTTTGATGAAGACTATGGCATTAGCATCATCTGAGTTGTTGCCCCCCAAGTGTTCTTCTTTTTCTAAAGGAATCTCGATGACATCTTCAATCTCTTGATAAGAGGGTGGCTCAAATGATTCCACTCACTCTTTCAATCTAGCAGCAAATGTGAATGGAAGAGTAATGGTAGTATGGTTGAGATTAACCATGAACTGCCCAAAGGTTATTGAATCAACAGATTTGTTCTCAAAGTCTTCAGCAGCTAAGGTCTCCTCTTCACTCATGGCGTCATGCATTTCTCCCAAGCTCTCATCACACATCAAGTTTTGATCAGATGGAGTTGGTATTATCTTCCCAATGGGGAGTCCATTGCTCGTCATTTGGATTTCCTCAGGTCTTGTTTGCTTTCATGTTGAGCTCTTCAATGATGACCCTTCGGAGGAGTTGTCGTGTAGCAACATCTATTACCTCTTGTCTTTCGAAGAGAATGTTTTCAGCCTTGATATGTTCGATCATCTCAGCTTCAAACTCTTTTCTCTCCTTATCTAACTCTGTTTTTTCAAGTAAAATTGATATTTGGCATGGTGACATGCCTTCTTCAATGTGAAGTAATTCTTGAGTGGCCTCATGTGATGGCCAATTTTCAAGTCTTCTCGATAGAGCCTCATAAGGATATTTACTATACTATGAGTCATTATCAACACTACAGTCTTCGAAGTCATCTTCATCTTCATCTCCTATTGCGAGTGCCCTCATAGCTAGTCTTTTGTAAGCAAGAACTACCTCCTCGTTGATGGCGCCCTTCTCAGCTAGTTCTTGGCAAGAATAATCTTCATTGCCATAGACTATGTCAATTAGAGCTTGTCTTCGATCTTGGAGTTCACCATCTTTTTTATCCACCTGAGTGCTCTCTCCTTGAGCTTTGCCTCTTCAGAGATGATCTTCTCCTTGCATGGCTTCACTCCCATGTCTGCTAGGTCCATAAGGGATGTATAATCTTCGTTGATGGGTGGTGACTCCTTTGAAAGCTCACATCCACTCTCATCAACTTGCATGGCATCAATGTTCTTCTTCCTTTCGAGCCTTTGCTCTTCTTCGAAGTTCACGTCTCCTCCAAGTCTTTCTGTTCTTTTGAACATGATACTTGGGATGTTGAACTCTTCACCACACATCCTTTTGAGTGTTCGATGGTGGCTTGACCATTCTTGGTTGTGCATGGTCACTTCGCAACTTCATCTCCTTCTTCACAGCTGCATGGCGATATTCCGTCTTCTTATGATCTAACCATGATCTAATTTCATGCTTGGTCCTCTTCGAGTAGGACTTAGAATTAATCTCAAGTTGTGGTTGTTGTTCATGCTCTCTCTTGGAAGATTTCTGCACCTTGTGAGGAGTAGATGTGTCGAGATGAAAGGAATGTGGCGCCATCCTTGATGATAACTCTCTAAATTCCCTTCTGCTTTGCTTATGAGGAGGAAGAGAAGCTTCTGGCTTGCCCCCCGAGCTAGAAACATACTTTGTTTTGCTTTTCTCCTCCTTTTGGAGTGGAGTTTTTGATGAAAATTCCAACTTCCTTCGAACTTCTTTCTTTGAAAAGTATCAGGATGCTTCACAGGTTCTTCTTCATCTTTAGATGAGAAAAGTTCCAGCCTCCTTCTTGGTGTTTAAGTCTCACAATGGCCGTGTTTGGATACCAAGGCCGATCTGAATGAAGACTTAGATTCTTAGACTTAGTTTTATCAACCAACTTCTTGATCTTAGCATAGTGGTAATGAAATTTACCTTCATGTTGAGGGTTGGCTGACAAGGAATCCCTTGGAACCAAAGTCGCCCTCTTTGGTGTTGTTTCAACCTTCTCAGCTTCCTTATTAGCCAGTTGTCCATCCTTTGGGAAGTTGAATGTGACAATGTGTATAGGAGCTGGGAAAGGATTCTTGTCATCTCCCATGTCCTTCTTGGGCGCTTCAGGGAACTTCAAGATTCCTCTTTCTATCTTCTCTTGTACTATATTCTTGAATACAGTACAGTTGTTGGTCAGATGCCTCCAGGAGTCATGGTACTTGCAGTACTCTCTTCCTTTGATGTCCTCAGGTGAAGGAAGAACATGTCCAGGAGGAAGCTTGATCATATCAGATTTGTGCAGAAACTCAAAGACTTCATTTGTCTTTGAGGTATCAAATGAATAAGTCTTGCTTCCGTCATAAGGTTTCTTCTCTGCTTGCCTCTGGTACATAGCAACAAACCTCTCTTGTGTTTGAGGGTGTCCCACTCCTGCCTTTATCAGACATGGACACTCAATGGGTTGATCAACTTTAACCTCGACAACTCCAATTTCAAAGTTTGGCTCTTGATAGTAAGTGTCGTAAGATGAACTTCTTGTTTCATTGTCCTCTCGTAGGAGAGTCTCATATCTTGTTACCTTGGTTGACATCTCGAAGAAGTCTCTAAAGCCAACTCCTTCGAACTTTTTTTGAAGCTCTATGTCAAGTCCATTTTGAGCTAGGCGCACAAATTCTATCTCATGGAGAGGTGTGCGGCACCTGTTCCTTAGCTTCTTGAAGCGAGCTAAGTAATCTTCGGCTGACTCCCCTTTCTTTTGACAAGTCAGCCATGGAGACCTCTGTTTAGTTCTATAAAACTGTGTATGGAACAATCTCTCCATCTCTTCCCAGGTCCTTACTGAGTTCGGTGGTAAGTTGATATACCACGTGAAAGCCGCTCCTATGACAGAGTTAGGAAACAAGCGAAGTTTGTGGTAACCAGAGTTAGCTTCTCCACATTGCACAGTGAAACGAGCAATGTGCTCTAGAGTAGCCTATTCACTTGAATTTCCAGAGAAGCTTGTGAAGTCAGGGACTTTGTATCCTCAAGGGAGTGGATAGAGTCTATCATACTCCGCAAGATAAGGCTTCTGGAATGATGGCCTTCCAACTCTTCTATAAGCTGTGTCAATCATGTCTTCAATCATCTCCTTGATGTGGTTCTGATTGACTGGTCCTTGTACATCAACAACTTGAGGTGGATGGCGTGGAACAGGATGGAGTTGATGGCCATTCCTTGCACCATTACCATTGCCATTCCTGACATCAGGTGGTACATAGGCTACAGCTCGAGGTTCAACATTGTTGACCTCCTCCTCAACGTCTTCAGCAACATTGTCAACACCTTCTTGTTGAGGGTTCACAAGGGCGTTTTCACCTCCAAGTCCAGGTTGGACGGCTCCTAGAGGAGGAGGAGGTGGAGGTGGACCTTGTTGGTTGTTCACCTCATTGTTGATTTGTTGAAGAGGTGGCGCAGGTAGGGCGCCAGGCAACTGTTGATTTTACCTCCTGAGTCCGACTTCCATCTTGTTGATGAGTTGTTGGATGTTCTCTTCGGAGTCGGCTCTTTGTTGAGCCAATTGTTGCATCAGGAGATCTTGAGAAGTATTTATCCTTTCGAGAGACTGAGCAATAGCTTTAAGAGCACGCCACATGTTAGAACTTGTCTGCTTAAAAGGAGAATCCTTTTCATCCTTGCTAGTGGAGTCGAGTGGGATTTGGCTTGAGGAGTTTTAAGGCCTCTTGTCTCCGTTCTTAGGAGGCATAGCTCTGTTGTATGAAAAAACAAAAGTAAATAAACGAAAAAAAAGCAAAGAGAAAGTAAACCTTCAGGACGCTGAAGTGAGAAGACAGGATCTTACTGTGTCCCAGCTTGAACGTTGAAGGGAGTTGTTGGTGTGGACCTTGCAGGAGGCGGACACCGTGAATTTGAGAGACTAAGAGGAGAGGAGTCGGGGATCGCCGACTTGAGAGAGAGAAAAAGCTTCTTGGAGACGCCGAGTTGAGAAGACAGGATCTTGCTGTGTCCCACCGGGCGTGTGACCAAGTCGTTGACCAATCACAAAATAAATCCCCAAAAACCAATAAATAATAGCTAGGGCAAGTAGGGGTCGAATCCCAAAGAGAAGGTGGAAACAAATTAAATCCAAATTACACTAAAGAAAATCTTACCAAAGGGGATTTTTATGGGTTTTTCCAAATAGCTAAATTAAACTAGAAAACAGTAAAATAAAATTAAACTAAAGATTAAGAAAATAATTTAAGAAAAGCAATTGATTAAAAACATACTTCGTCTCCTTTAGGTAATTATTTTAATCTAATAAATCATGGATCATAGACACAAGGCATGAACTTCACTTAAATTGCAATCAATTAGGAATCATAAATCATTCCAAATCGATATATAGCCTAAGACGTAGATATCAATTTTCATTGAAATAAAGTAATCCTCTTAATATCTTAAACAACTCCATTTGAATAATTGGTATAGGAACAGATGTAATGCTAATTCCAACATGCTAATAAGATTAATCTGTATCTCGCTAAAATTAACCTCTATTATTCTGTTCTAGGTTTCACCCCTTCCTAGAATAAGTATTAAGATTATTCTTTTCCACATGCATGATAAATCAATACCAAACTCATCTACATCTATTACCATCTCGACCTATAGATTTCAACAAGGTTTGATAATCTCATTGAAGCTAGGACTCCTAGAATTACAACTGTCACTTGGACCAATATTAGCTTGAGTCAAGCTAAATTGAATCTAACTATAGCATTCATAAATCTCAAGATAAGTTGCGCACCAAATCCATCAAAACATGAACACATAGATGAAGTACAGGGATAAGAAACATATTCAAACAGAAAAATCAAATTATTAAGAACAAAAGTCTCACCATAGATTTATTGATCAAAAGTACCTAAGGAAAAGAAGTATAAGAGTTTAGCTACCAATCCATGAGAGGCTGGAAAAACTTACAAAGAAAATAGGAAGAGAAGAGGGAGGCGACGGCCTCCTTTCCAAAACCGCAAATCCTAAGTTATGTTGTGAAAATATTTATGCTAGGGTTCTAGGATAAGAGGGTATATATAGGGGGCTGCCTAGGGTTTAATTTAGAGTTATAGATGACTTAAACTAACCCTAGGGACGTTCTGGGCTGTTCTCCATATCTTCAAGCTGACCCAAATAGATTATATGTGCTCAATTGATCAAAAACGCAATTCAGGCCCATGACAGATTCTGTCCGCGAACGTCAGAGGGATTTTCGTCCATGAAAGCGTCAGATCTGGGATTCGACCAAAACACGAAAGTTGTAGCTCTTGGAGTGAGCTTTCCAACGCATATTCATACACCTCCTTTGGAGCTCTGGATCAAAGGTTATGGCTGTTTTCCCGATCTGTCGCCAAATCTGGAAAGTATGTCATCACCTTGACATGTCTTCTTGCCTTGAACTTATCTTTGCTCCTTTGCCTTGAAACACCAAGCAATCAACTTTATGACTTTGGTAAGCATAAAATTGACTCTTCAAGCTCTTCAATCACAAACATGTTGGCTCCATTCTTCATCCAAAACTTTCTTGGAAAATATTTGTGTCATAAATCATCCAAAAAGGCTCTACAAAGGTACAAAATTAATGATTTTGCACTTTTCTTCTTGTCAACGCCTATGAACACAAATATAACCAATATAAGGCATAATCAAGCATAAATTACTCAAAAAGCATAGGAAAATGACCATAAAAAGATGTATGATTTTGTTCTGATCATATTTCCCTCACACTTAAGCTTTGCTAGTCCCTAGCAAACTAGTGCTAAAAATCCTAAGAAAACAAAAGTTAGCCTTAAACTAAACAACTTATTGATTCCACTTTCGTAGGTGTACGGCGGCACTTAGCTTGTGACGCAAGACATTTCAACCTAAGACTGATAGAGGTACTTAGGAGGTGTGATCTCACCTGAGGGTTTTCTTAACCAGAACGATACCCACAAACATTATGAAAACATTGACTAAAAATATCAAACTTTAGAAAACATAGTACTTATAATAAATTAGGAATTTAATCTACATTTTCTAATCAAATGTAAGATAAGTTAATAAAAATACAAAGACCATAAAATTCAAATCAACTATGCACAAAATCACTCCAATCAATAATGTAAGTTCTAAGATCAACATACCTTTGATGATTTTGACAAGGAAAACTTACCATAAGCTTGTATTTACATCTATCTTCAAAGAAAAAAGTAATATCATGGATATTCATCAAAAATTAGAATGGGTTTAAAAAATGGTGGCTTATTTTTAGAAAACAAGGTTACTAACCTTAGAAGTGTTCATGATTTAGGGGTTACTAACTCCCTTTTTTTTCTTTTGAGGTTACTAACACTCATTTTTTCAAAGGGACAATACTTCCACAATTCCATGCCTCTAATCCTCTTTTAAGGTTACTAACCTTATTATTATTATTATTATTATTATTATTTCAAAGAGTGTGTAGACACATTATTTTTGTTGGATTCCATTTTAATTGGTTAAGCCTTTCTTCAATTTTGATTAAGCCCAAAACCTTTGCTAGCCTTAGTTAGAATAAGTAATATCCTATTTCTTTTTTCTTTTAGCTAAGAATTAGAACCCATTTCCTTAATCCCACTTTAACCATTTTAGAAATACACTTCTTTTTTCACTGTTACCTTTTTATTTTGTTTTTGGACCGGAATGGGTTGAATCACTTTTTGGGCTTCTCACTGGGCCATCATAGTTATCTTTTAGGCCTGGTATTGAGATTGAGAAATTAATTAAGTGTGGAGTTGCTTTTAGGCTTTGAGACTTGAAAAGCCCAAATGGAGGCATGCACAAAAGGAATGTATTAGGCCCAAATTCTTTCCTTCACAAATTCAGCATAAATACAATAAATACAAAAATTACATGTCATTTGCAGAAAAGTACAAAAAAATTACTTGACAAATAAAATTTGGAGTGGATCGATCATATGATCTCACTTTTCCCATTCCCTAATCTACCCTTTCCCAAAATCTTGAGTCTCCAAATCCCCTGCAAAAAGAGATCAAAGCAGAAGTCAGTAATGATTAAGCAAGAAAAGAAAGTGCTTAATTCAGTACTAAGGCAGGTGATACTCAACTTTTTTAGACTTGGGGAACCAAGCTTGGATGGTTCCCCTCCACCTCAGCATTTGTAGTACATCAACAAGGAAGACAAATCCATGGGATTTTAGCATTTAAACACAAACAGACAAGAGCAGGTCAGATTAATTGAGGGTTAAGCCAAACTTGCAGACCAAGTTCTTGGCAAGTTCAGGTTTTGTCCTTAGAGGAATTCTACTGCAGGCAAAGCATTGCAAGCAAAAATGTACATCCAATTGACTACCATTTGAGCAGAAGACCAAAACCAGAATATGCCAATCCTATGGTCGACGATACAATGGTACAACAAGTTCAAAATAGGCTCCCACAGCAGAAAAGTAACACCAGGAGAGTGTGTGCAAACGTGATTAGCACACTCACACTGGCTGCTGACACAAGTACATAACCAATGACATTGACTCATAATTCCACATCAGAGATACATGTCATCAAAGAGCCATATTAGCATATACATGTCATCAGAAATCCTCATAGGCAGTAATTTAAAGGAAAAGACAGAAATTTGGAACAACGTGTAGAGGCCTTTGTATCAAAGCAAGTGCTACAGGTGGCAAGATTACAAGAAAGCAGAGCGTGTGACACTCAAATACAACCATTCACAGAAATATACACTCAGCATATGCACCTAGAATTTTACAGGCAATCAGTGCCACATCAGTACCAAAAGAGAGCCATTGGATTAGAGTCCGAACTCTTAGATCAAGAATAAACAGAGGCATCCAGCAAAAAAAAAGGGCATAGATTCTAAGACGCCCAGGATAAACCCTAGTTTTCTCTTCCCTTTTCCATTCAACAACCAGAGATCCCAACAACAACAAACACATATAGATCCTAAAAAAATGCAGAGACAGAATACCATAAAAGCATAGCAAGAAAAAACCCAGAGTAATCCCCTTCTTTTTATTTCTCCAAGTTCATCATTCCAAAAACAGAAAATACAAAAAAAAAAGCTTCATTTTACAACAAGAGAGAAAAAGACTTGAGTTTCCAGTATTTTAGTTGTGAGTTTTCTTTTGGGTCCAAGAATAAAAAAAAAAACAAAAAAGAAAGATTTCCTTTTTAGTTACCATTAACAGTGATCAAGAAAAAACCAAAAAGTTTCATCTTTTTCTTTCCTAGATCCAGGGCAACAAAAGCAAAACCCTTACCTTTTCATTTAACTCGAGCCTCCCTTTCCCTCTGCTTCCCACCTCCAATCATCGTTCTAGTCCCATATTTCTACAAAAATACAAAAAACAAAGTATTAGTTTCGGTTTGGAGGAAAACGTTAGGCTAGAAGTATTAGATCCGAAAACCCAATGGTAGATAGGGAGGAAAAGAAGGGAGGAGACACATATCTGAATTTTGGCTTCATCCCACGGACGGATTTTCAGAACTGGAGGCTTGAAGTTCGTTCGGCAAAGCCTTGATCTAGGCGGTTTTAGCGAGATTCGAAGGAAAATAGCACCGACGCTATGCTCAGGGTGTGGAGGAGAGCGTTTCAGCAAGATTCGGACATCATCGAAGCTCAGGTGACGACGGAGCAAGGTGGTCCGGTTGGCGGAGCGATTTCAGCTGGGTGTAGGCGGCGGCGGCGCTAAATCCTAGGGTTTAGGTACGTTGAAAAAAAAAAAGAATAACTTGGTATTTATAAGCTACAAGTTTTGCGTTTTATTTTAATTTCAAGTATTCTGTTTATTAGTTCTTCAATTTTGTCCCTAAAATGTTACTATTGATGTCAATTCAATTGTCTAATTTTAGATTAATGCATGATAGTCCCTGATTTTACGTCAATTGAGTCCGAGTAGCGTACATGTGTTCACATAAAGACTAAAATTTAGTTCCGTGTGCAATCAGGTCCCTGTCATCTTTTAATTTAGGATTAATATTCAAAGTATTTGATTTAAGCTAGTTTAGTTATTGTTAAATTCATAAAAAAGGGAAAGAAGTCAGTTTAGGTTGATTAAAGTATTAAATATACTGATTTAGGAAATTAAATTAAAACGTTTTAGAATTCAAATTTGGGGAATTGGGAATAAAATGTTTAGGAATTAATACTTTAAGGAATTTGGGTATTATATTTGTTATAAATAATAATAGTTTAGGTTTGGAGTATGTTTGGACTTAAGTTGGGCCCTATATATATTTGGGCTTTTAAGATTAAAACTTGGTTTTCTTAGTATATAATATATATTTGGGTTTTAGATTTATATCTTTAGATTGGGCCTATATTTTTTGTTGGGCCTCTCTATATATACATGTTTGGGTTTTTGTTTTTTGTTGGGCTCCCTTGATAGATAGGGTTGGGGCTTATTCATAGTTTTGTTGGACTTCCTTAATACTTGCATCTTGGGCTTCAATATTTCATTGATTTCTTTGGGCTTCGGTTGTATTGTTAATTTGTTTCTTTATCTTATATTAGGGCCTTTTAGTTAGATATAATTGGGCTTTGCTAACTTATTCTGTTGGGCTTAGTTGTTTTGTTTCTTTACTTACTTGGACTTAGATTTGGTTTTTAGTCTAATAAATAAGGATACGGTAATTGGAGTTATATCTAAAACGATTAAGAGTCAAGGAAATGTTAGATTTAATTAGCTAAGAATTAGTATGAGCAAATAAATTTCATAGTTAATTTAGCTTGGCCTTAGGTCATCTAGCTCTTAACGTAAATAGTATAAGTATTAATTTAGGATAATTTGGGGTTAGAGGGCAATACGTTTGGTGAATTAGCATTTAGGAAGTAACAAAGAAAGAGGAAGAAGACTAAATGGGCATGCTTTGAGTTAGAGAGCTAAGATTTTAGTTTGATAAATTGTTAGATTTGGGTAGAATTATTTCGGGCCTTTTAGTTATGTTGGGAGACTTAAAGTTGCTGTTGGGCCTTATTAATTTGTTTGTTTATTTGGGTGTAGCCTTGTTATATTTCTTTGTTGGGATTTGTTATTTATTTGGGTTATGCCAATTTGGTTATTCGGGTTTTACTTTGTTGTATCTTATGTTGGGCCTTTAGTCTTTTTTTGGTGTTTTCGTTGGGCCTTTTCCATGTGTACATGAGCTTCATTGATATGTTTGGACTTACATCTTGTTTTGGGCCTTGTGTGTGTCGAAACATTCGGGTCCGTGGGACCCTGACGAGATGACGTTGGAAATGGAGTCGCCACTAATCTTTTTTAAGATGTGATTAGCCACCTAAAGGTCACTTAAGCTAAGTAAAGCCCATAGCTCGGCAATGGACTCACTAAACCTAAGGTCCGGTCTTTGTAACCTAAATCTAGGTTCAAAAGTCGATTACGCCCGGGGAAGGATCAGCACCCCCGGAACGCCCGTCAAGTGACGGTACCGGTACCTTGTAATCTAACTAGATCTAATGGGTCGAAAAGAAAAGTTGGTTGCTTTTAATCCTAATCTTGATTATTATTAGAAAAAAGTTAAAAAAAGAAAATAAAAACCATTTTTGAAACCAAATGTCGAGAATTCGAAGAATGTAATCGAACATCGTCGATCAATTCTGTCTCAATTCTCTTTCACTTTTTGTTCTCTTCTTGAGTTTTCCGCATCAGGACGCAATTTTGAAAATGCTGTGATAAAATCCTTTTTCCATTTTTGAGTTTGAAATACTTGATCAATTTTATTAATTTCCAAAAGAGTTGCTTAATTAAAAAAACATTCCTTTTTTGAAAATGTTTAACTTGAAAACTCTTAAATTATCCCATTTTTAATTTTGGAAATCGAATAAGTGAACATGATTTGAGAAAAACCTTTTTTGAGAACACCTTTTATTACCTCTTTTGATTTTCTGATTTTTCACTTTTTTTGGATTTTGTCTATCTCTGAATTAATGCATGTATGCAAATGATGAATGCAAGGTTCAATTATTAAAGTTAATTCACGTAACCCGGTTTTTTTGAAAGCACTTCCTGGGATATATGCTCGGAGCCCCGACGCATCCCGAGAAGAGGCGTCTCATCCTTCGAGACATTCAGTGGCCCCGAAAACTCGATCACTCACTGAATGACCCTTCTTCGGAAGGGTTACGGTCATTAACTGAATTAAAGTGGCATGATATGCAAACAGATATAATCGATGACAAGTAAATATGATATGTATACAATTAAATTCTACTTTACTAAATTATTACAGACCAAGGCCTGATTGGACCAAATTAACAAAAGCTAAAGTGAAATAAAAACTTATGGGCTGGACTGGGCTTGCTGGGGACCTTTTCTGCACACTAAGAAAATCATTAGCGAAGTTCAGGAGGCATACAAACAAATCAAGATGCAAATTCAAAATTAAGGACCCAAAGCATGAACAAATTGAAACAAGTGGGAATATAATTCAATGGGATATACATACATCACAATTGAATCTAATTTAGGAAATTAAATCTTGAGACCAAAAATCTTAATTTCCATGTTAAAAGTCACTTAAAAAAGATTCACTAATTTCTTTCAAGTTATTTTCAAATTTGGAAAATTGGGTTTTTAATTCCAAGCTTTGTTTTTTCCAAGAATTAAAAATGACCCAAAGTGTCTTAACATGTCATCCTCAAGTCATTTTTAATTTAAGGAAAAATCATAACTTTAAATCAAAACCTCAATTTTTCAAATCCAAATTAACTTAATTTGAAATTATGAAATCAATTTAAATTACTTCCAACTTGATCATCAAGATCTCAAAATCAATTTGTCATCAATAAACACAATTTCCACTAAAAATTCAATCTTTTAGCCTAAATCCCAATTTCCATACTTAATTTAGTAAAATTCAAGAACCAAAAAGCACAAATTAAATACTAATAATGTAAATCAAGCACTTAATTGCAAAATTCTAACATAATTTCTAAAATTAGGGATTAATTTGTATCAAAAGTAAATAAAATCCTAAAACAGGGGCCAAATTGCACTTAATCAGGAATTTGATTTGAAATTAGGGATCAGGCCGCATAAATTAAAAACAAAATCTTAAATCAGGGGTAAAATTGAATAAAGTAGGAGTCAAATTGCATCCATCGATAATTAAAATCCTAAATCAGGCACTAAAGCAAATCAAATAGTAAATAGGATTCCAATCAGGGACTAAAAAGAGCACGGTCACAAGTTTATGTCTTTATGTGAAATAAATTACTAATTTAGGAACCTATTGCATCCAATTAAGGGTTAAATTGAAGAAAGTTAGAAGCCTTACCTGAATCGGGTCACCTGCGGGTCCTTGGGTCGGATTTGGGCCGGATTGTGGGCAAGTATAAAAGGACCTTCTTTTCTTCTTCTTCAAAATCCCTAGTTGCTCTAACCTAAACTAGTGCCGCTCTTCATCTCATCAGCGGTGCCATCTCCCCTTAGTCCTCCATCGCCGAGTCAACTACCCAAACCGTTTTTATTTCAACGCCCTCTTCTTCTTCCACGATCAGCTACCCTTTTCTTCTTCTTCCTCAAAGCCAATTTTCCCTTTCAAATGATGAACCCTAGCCTCGACGATCTCTTCCTCTCCTTCCACCCTCAACCCACGAACCAAACACCCGCTGCCTCGGTTTCCCAAACCCGTCTACCTCGAGCAATTTTGTATTGCTCGGCCTTAGGTTTATAAACAACGCCCTTTCTTTCTTTCCGTCTTACTTCCCTTTTTTTTTGTTCACAACAAGCCCTGATTCCCCTATTTCTGCAGAAATCCCAACCTTTTTCAGATTTTTTTTTTTATATATATTGAATTCGCTTCTTTCAATAAGAAAGGCTTGTGTTGTTTTTTGGGAGAGATTCTGTTTGGTTTGATGTGCGTGCCGTGTGTGTAGTTGAGAGCCCAAGAGAAGGTTGTCGAGGGTGTGGGAAAGGGGGTGTGAGAGAGAAAATGAGAGAGGGATTCTCGAAGATGGAGGTCTCTGTAGTGTCAAATCTGGAATTGTGCAAGATTAAGGATTGTGAAGAGAATTCGGGAAGGAGAGCCAGATGATCGAGAGAGGGTGTGGAGTTTTTTTTAGGAGAGGTGTGTTCTCTGTGTGGGAAAGTTCTGGAGAGTGTTCTTGTGAGGGAGGGTGTGAGATGGTCAGAGTGTGAGTGAATGTGGGTAAGTGAGATTTTCAGTGAGGTGTTTGCTTTTCAGAGAGCAGTGAGAGAGGTTGGACAGGTTTTTGGTGATGAGAGTGTCCTCTGGTTGTTGTGTGTGTATGGAGAGGGAAGTTGAGAGATGATGAGATGATCAGAGGAGGGATGGGTTGTGATTTTGGTTGCTGTGTGAATTGTGTGTGTGAGGAGAGAATTATGTGTAGAATTTGCAAAGCTGTGGAGAGTCTGTGGGTAGGAAAAAAAATGAGAGTGGTCAGGTTGTTGTGTAGGAATCCTCTCTAGAAAATATCTAGTGTGAGCTGATCAGAGTGAGAGCCTCGGGCCGAGAAGAGAGGGTTCATTGAATCCTCTCCCCTTAGCTGTAATTTTAATTTCCCTCATTTTTTTTTTATTTTTTCTTCTAACCACCTTCTGGTCCATTTTCCAGATGGTTCAGCAGTTTGTTGAGATAGGGTTGAGGTGCACGTGTGGGAGGTGAGGTGGCAAGGTAATTTCTTCAACTAAATCCCTGATTTATTCTCTCTGTAACTCTTCTAGATGTCTTCAATTTGTTGACCTTCTTTGCTTGCTGCATTGTTGTGAAAATGGTTTAGTGTTTTACAAATTGCTAGAATTTGATGATCTTGTGCCACTGCCCTTTTTGACTGCCATGACGAATTGAGTAATGGAATGGCCCTGACTTTGCTGTTTTTGTCTTTAATTTGTATACTGGCCTGATTGAGCCAAAAACAACCCTATTTTTATGCCTATTTTATTATGTTTTTGGATCTATTTATGCTTAATTATATGCTATTTTGATGATAATTGTGTTTTAAGTTCTTAAGTGATGTGAAATTGAGAAATTGTTATTTTTCACCTCTTTTGGAGCTATTTTGATGACTTTTTACACAGATTTTAGCAAAGCAATTTTGAGCATAGATTTGGAGATTCGAAGTTCGTGTTTGAAGACCATTTGAAGATAAATTGGAGACTTGAAGACCATTGAAGATTTATTTCAAGAGGAAGAATTGAAGAATTGGAGCTTTAATTGAAGACAAGCCATGGATAAATTCTCAAGCTTTGGTATTTATGGATAATTTATGTGGGAAAATACTCAGCCCATATAAAATATTAATTGGAATTAAAATCCCAATTAATGACTCCTAAATCCAAGGAAATACCAAAATCCCTTAGATTCCCGATTCTAGTCCTAACAGGATTAGGATTCAGGAGCAGTTTTGGTAGAAAATTCATAACTTTCTGCTCAGACCTCCGTTTGAAGCCCATGAGTACTTGTTGGAAAGCTAACTCCGAGATCTACAACTTTCTTTTGAAGTCCAAGACCCAGTTCTGCCGTTTTCAAGCCCAAAAATGCCGTTGAAGTCACTGCACGAATTCAGCAAAAATTCAGGATCCTATTTTGACTTGGATTCTACTCTAGAAAGACTTTTAATTCAACTTGGAGTCCAAGTTAGACCCTTAAACCGTCCTATACTCCTTTCCAAGTTAGGATTGGAATTTCTAGGGTTATTTCCACTATAAATAGGCACCTTAGGTCTAGGTTTTCAATACAACAATACACACACAAGTAGATCTAGAAATTATTCTGTAGAATTGTTGAAGTTTTGGAGGACAAAAGCCTCTGTGCCGCCGCCCCCTTCTCTTCTCATCCATAAGATAAGTTTTTCTTCTTATTCTTTGGATGCTCACTCAATTCATGAGTGAGTAATCCTTTTCTTAACTCCAATGTAGAATTTAATTGATCTCTTGACATATATATTGGTGAGATTTTGTGCTTATATATGATAATTGTTAGAGTATTCTTTTGATCTCTGTTTTAATTCTATGTTGCTTGTTTTGATTGATTGAGTCGGCACTTTCATGATAAATTAAGTTAGCATTAGCTAGATCAAGTCGCGGATTGACGTTCAGGCTTGGTTGTTTGTAGCAATTGGGGGAGGACGAAAGTCCCTTCCAAGGGAGATAAGGAATTTTGAGTGAGAAATTGCTCTTTGTGTTTGTATAAATTACTAGTTCTTAATGCTTTGATCCCTAGCAAATCTTTAAGGCTTTGCGGCTAATTGATTAGTTAGGAGGAAAAAGGGGTAATTTAAGCTCTTGCGAGTAATCTTACCTAATTAAGGTGATTTAGGATTTAATTCCGACAAGCTATTCTATGATTTCATAATTATTAGATATCAATGATCCATGTTATAATTGTCAAGAGGGATATTAATTCTATGTTGGAGGTTTTTATCAATTGTTTTCTTAATTACTCACTGCTTTCTTATTAATTGTTTTCTTTAATTTTCTTGATTGTTCTCTTGATTGATTTTAATTGTTAGTTTGATTAGGTTTAATTTCACTATAAAAATTCTATTTAATTTGTTTAATTGTTTTAAGAAAAAGATTAATAACCTATTTCTCTGTGGGTTCGACCCCTACTTGCCCTATCTGCTTTAGTTAGGAATTTGTTGGGAATTTTATTTTTATGATTTGCTGACGACCGATCATAAATTTTGTCGCCGTTGCCGGGAAATTGCGTTTTATTCTTCTTTTCTTATTTTCTATTTTAATTTGCACTTGATCTTCTTTTATTTTGTATGGAAAAATTCAATGGAGCGACCACGTTCGTTAAGAGAGCTGAATTTCAACTGTTAATTGCCGCCCCTATGCATTGACTATCCAGCCATGGATTTGTCGTACAAGCTGAATCCTAGACTAATCCGTATGTTGCCGATTTTTCAAGGAGAACCTCATGAGAATCCTCACGAACACCTGCAAGTTTTCTCTATCAAGTGTGCTGCAATCACTGGGATGCCTAAAGAACAAGCGAAACTTCGAACCTTTCCTTTAACATTGGAAGGAAAAGCAAGAAGTTGGTTCTTGACTCTGCCATCAAAATCCATAACTTCTTGGAAGGAGATGGAGACCGTGTTCCTGAACAAATATTTTCCAGAGGCCAAGCGAGCTGACGTACGGAGAAGAATCACAACCTGCCAACAACAACCTGAAGAAAAGTGGCACCAATACTGGGAGAGATACAACGAAATCTGTGCAAGTTGCCCTTACCACAACCTAAGTGAAGCAATGCTGACTCAGAACTTTTATGATGGACTTCTCTATGAAGATCGAACTTATGTTGATGCTGCTAGTGGAGGAAGCCTAACACTTAAAACCCCTGAAGAAGCAAGGAAGCTGCTCAATACAATGACAGAAAACATCCATCAGTTTTCTAAAAAGGAAGATTTCTTGTCCAAATGATCAGAATCAAATTTGGAGATGAAGGAATTTATGGACAACACTAAAAACGCCATATCTCCATTGACTGCTCAATTTGGAAGTCTAGCAAAGATGTTTACCGACTACATAAGTATCCAGCAAGCTTCTATTCAAGATCGTTCATATGCACCGCAAAGATATGTGAATGAAAATCACAAGAGGATACGGAATCAAGTCTATGGGGGAAATTCAACCAGTGGCAAGCACAAAACATGGAA
>AWUE01023244.1:0-47623 GCA_001974825.2 Corchorus olitorius
ATTGTGGGGGTGTAATCTGATTGGTGAAAATATAATGTACAACAAAGAATTTTTGGTTCATAGAAGTTTCAAACTTCACCAAAATTATGTGCACTATATATTTCATTCTTTCTAGGTCTGGTTCATAGCTCAAAAGGCACCAGTTCCGATGGATTACATTCACCCGTCTTAAACCCAGCAAACTTATCTTTCTCTAAATAAGCTTTTGAAATATGTGGGGGATTGTTGGATATAATATGATATAGTATTTCAAAAAGCTTATATTTGTTGTTGATTATCCAAGTAACGTTTTTTCATTTTGTTAATACCCTAACGTTACTAATCATAATATCTTTGATATGTAACGTTTTAGCCATAATACCAAAGATACAAAAACGTTTTAACAGCCATATTAATGCCATTAATATTTTGGCTCCTCCACCTTTGTAACCCCCATTGCCTTGGCCTATATAAACCCTCCTCACTTCTCATTTCTACACACCAATTTAGAAACACTTTCTTCTACTTTCTAAATTCTCTTCCTCCTCCTTTTCTTGCTGGGTTACATTCTTTTGTGGTTCCTGTTAGCCTCAGAATTTCAACTCCGAGAAGAGCTTGTTTAATCCTGGGGGATAGCCGTTAGCCGGGAATTATCCTTTAGGACAGTGTGTCCTACACGACTCAAGCTATATTTTTGTCCTAAAGTTCCAACACTAATGTCTTCAAAGTTCGAAACAGCTATGCCTTCTTAAATACTAAAAACTAAAACCAACACTGATAAGTGGTAACTATACAATCATTCATAGCATAATTCCATATTTCCAAAGTTGTACTTGATATGTCAATCTCTACTCTTTATTTTCTCTGCAAAAGCATATACAACAGATATTAAAAATAACATAGAAAGTGGTAAAGTTTAAAACACAATAAACAACATATCAGAGCAAACTTACTCCACCTCGAATCTCTTAGGGAGATCCATCCAGGGATTCCTGTCATAGTACTGTTTGTCCTATTGCCACTAAAAAGTGCAGAAACTACTACAAAAACTTGAATGTTGCCTTGCCTGAAAAATTTGCCGAATACAACAAATTGTAATGTGTTTTAAAACTCTTAATATTTTATTTTTTTCACAAATACTATAAATGATCATGAAAGATCCACATGGGGAAACGAAATTCCTTTCACCCGTGAAATTATTTTGATTCTGACCTTTCTCTTTTACCCCATCTCATGTTGCTCACTATAAATCATTTTGCAATTGTCCACCAAAAAAAATTAAAAAACAAACAAACAAACAAAAAGGCAGGTAAAAAATTGGAGGCCAAAGAAATCTAATCCAATTCCAATAAAAGAGTACCTAGTGCTTACACCGGAGTGATCTTGCACCACAATTACCTGCAAAGAGGGAAAAAATCAGCTGAATAGACAAAAGAAAGGGTGTGATTATAGTATAGTTCCATCGAGTATCATTGCAAAAGGTGAAACATGATAAATGGTGACTTGTGTGAGTTACCTATTTGAGTCTGGAATTTCCCAGCCTGCATGGTAAGGAAACAATATGGAACAAAAAGTGCTTAGATCATGAACTATACAGAAGAAAAAGTTCAATAAATAATCAAAAGGTAGATGGCAAAAAAACAATTCAAGCTTTACCTTAATAAGAGGGAAAAAAAAAAGATAACTGGGAAAAACCACAGGTTAGACAGCCAAAATCTGAAGATGTCAGATTTCATGTTTCCTGAGGTGGATTGTCTGTGTTTTTTTATTTTTTTATTTTTTTGCTAAACTGATACTAAAAGAAACGGAAAAGAAGGGGACTCAACAGCAATCACTCTTCAATTTTCACATATAAAAGGGAAAAAATATCAGAACGAAGTAGATTACCCTAAAAGTAGTTAATCAAGAGGAGGACTACCTCTAGACAACTATTCAAGAGGATGACTGCAAAAGATGCCAGTCATTAGATTCAAGAAAATCACCACAAATCAAATCTGACCCTTCATTTTTGCCCAGACCAACTACCATCAAGAAAACTATTCCAGCATGTCAAAAAGAAAAAAGAATTATGACATTATTTCAGAGTAATTAATAGTTGAAAAGAAATTATTTCACAAATTAATAAATAAAGAGAAAAGGGGAGGAATTTGGATAAATGCAGTAAACGGCCCAAAAGTAACAAACATGTAGTCATGCTAGACCAAATAAGATAAGCATCTCCAATACCTTGAAACTGAAGTGGCCTATAGGAATGTGGAGCAACCGACATTTTCACTATCAATTACCTTGAAACTGAAGATTACTTGGCTTGCTCTCTTGCTTACTTTGGCATGTGGTTGAGACAGGATCCTCTCGTACATGAACTGAGCCTCATTTCGCCTACAAACTTGATCTTTATTTGATTAAAAAAAAGGCAAATTAAATTCGTCATTGCTGTTATTCTGTAGCCAGCAAGTGATTTTAAAATGAATACCAAATTATAATTTTACCTTTAAAATTTGCCTTACCTCAAGTATTTGAGGAATCATGTCCTGCAAGATTAATCTACTTTAGCTCAATCTATATAATTAAAAATTGATTCTAACTGTCCCAAAAGAATAGCAAAGAATGATCATAATTGGTACTTGAAAAAGATACTCATATCAGAATAAGTTTTAGGCAGAGGCAATATTCCCAAAAATTTTCAACATTGCATAATCTTTCTTATTGGATAAGTCCAGAGACCTCACCTTGGCTGAAGAAACCAATCTTTTCTCCGCAAGATTATTTATGGGAATGGTCTTCCAAGCTGATTCCAGGTATATAAGATCTTCATACTACACCAATAGAAAAAAGTATCAAAAGTAAGGTAGTAGCACTAAACATCCATTAAAGTGATCAAGAAAACTAACCTGATCACCAACAAATGGTTAATGCATAGGCAATTCATATAGAAATATTAAGGAACTTCATAATATGTTTTATACCTAAGGAATCCCTATGATTGTAACAGAGGAACTTATTGAGCTTTGCACTATTAAATAGTCCTATCTAATATTTGAATTTAATGATAATCTTATATAGTAAAATACAAAATTATCTATATTGTTTTAATAAGGTTAAAATCCCATATCTATTCGCCGACTTAATTATATTTCACAATTAAGCTTTATATTTTTTTGGAATCTCAAGTAAGCAAGCTTTACTTATGCAATCTAAAAAGGCAAATCCTTTCCAGAAAATATGACACGCAATAGAAACATATTCCGAAATTAGGAGCTATGGCAACCATATAGTTGATTAATTTTGACAATGATTAGCAACAAAAACCTGAGCATTAAACCAAATCTAAAGACAACAATTATGTCCACAAATTATACGTGTATGTAAACAAATAAATGAATGACAACATAAAATATGTATGCCATGGATAAAATATGTTTGCGCAGGCCCTGAACTGTTTTTAACCATTGATTTGTCCTAATAATTTAATAGGCAACAGTTGGAAATTTTCAATCTTCAGTTTTCAATGTTGTTTGTTTATTAGAATGATGATGAATTATGATGAAACTGACCACAGAGAGGAGCATAGCTTATTGAAAAACTTCTAACTATGATTAGATGAAGCAAAAATAATAACTTTTGAGACTATTCCAACTATAAAATGCAAAATCAGCAAAGCTATGTCTTTCTATATAAAAACTTCTCTCCTTAGCTCAATTTCATTAAACCTCATATTCTAATCTCCAATGATGCCAAACTACATATACAGCAAGGAAAGCAGTACCATACCCATCTTATAACACCAAACTGCAACAACAAAACTAATTCTACGGTGGACTAATAATTCAAGATGCACCCATGGAGTTGTAGTAAATCAATAAACTACACATATGATCAAAGAAAAGAAATGTTTGGCCATCAAAAAGTGCAATATATACCTGAAATAGCTTGAAAAGTTCTCATCTTTTAACATGACTTTCAACTGGATAAGTGAGGTAAATCTGCCTTGAAAAGCATCCTGCAAACCTTTAATCAAGGGAGGAACAGTCAAAGTTGCAACACCAAATCTGGTTTTATGTTTGTTCCTCGACATGCTTGCTGACCGAACTCAACCATAGAAAATTCAATCTGAAATGATGACAGGATCATCAATCATTAATAATCATTCAAGTTAAATGAAAGGAGAGTATTTTTAAATTCTAACAAAGCATCTTTGGCAGCAATATATGCCTTTCAATGATGCAACCTTTTCTACTAAAATTGCAAAGCCTACACCTACATCAAAGGCAAATCTTCAACCAATATATAGTACCAATCTGTTAGGATTTTGACTCAATTTCTAATTAGATTTGGTTTAGGATTTTTCTAGAGTTTTTTGATTGGTGGACAAGAATCCTAACAGGAAAGGGATTCTTGGAGTCCAAGTTTGTATTAGTATAAATAAGCCGTTTCTGTTTAGATTTTTGTGTGTCAGATAGAAAGAGTTGTATTGTTGTGAGAGAAAGCTAAGATAGCTTTAGGTTGTTCTGAGAGAATCACCCATGTTGGGTTGATTAGATTGAGAGTTTGCTAGAGAGATTGTTATGATTAGTGATTGTAATTGATTGATTTGATAGTGAAGATTTGTGGCATAGGTCCACAAGAAAATTTGCTTTGTTGTTTCCGCTTTAATTATTTGTTTGATTAATTCCTGGGATATCCAAAGTTACATCAAGTGGTATCAAGAGGCTGGTTGATTAGAGATGACAGAAAGTAACGGATCAGCTTTGAAGTTTGAGATTGAGCAGTTCAATGGAACGAACAGTTTTCAGATGTGGAAGAGTACGATAACAGATGTGTTAGTACAACAAAGATTGGGAGATGCGTTTGAAACTAATAAGCCTGCAGCGATGAATGAGAACAGGTGGAGAGATATGCAACGAAAAGCAGTAAGTACAATTCGTTTGAATCTTGCTACTGAAATTAAGTATGGTGTTTTAGATGTGAAAACCCCAAAGGAGTTGATGGATAAGTTGGAATCGATTTATATGTCAAAATCGATTACTAATATGTTGTGTTTAAAGAGAGAACTATTTGGGTTGAAGATGAAGGTGGGAACAAGTTTAAGGGGACACCTAAACGAGTTCAATAGATTGCTTACTCAGCTGGCAAGTGTTGATGAAGTCATGAAAGAGGTTGATAAAGCAGTTTTGTTGATTAATTCTCTTACCGACAGTGGTAGGAAAACCTTGAGCTTGCAAGATGTGACTTCTGCAATTTTTGAGTATGATAGATTGAAAGAGACTAAAAAGAAAGATGAAGAGAATGGTGCTCTCACGGTGGAGCGTGGAAGAACTTATGGAAAAGATAAGACTGATGCAAGATCGAGGAGTAGATTCAATGAAAGAGGAAGATCAAGTTCGAGGCCAAAGGTTGATTTCAGTAATAAGGAGTGTTATTATTGTCATGAGATGGGGCATATAAAAGCCTACTGCAAGAAGTTAATGGACGATTTGGGGGATTTCATGAAATCTAAAGAAAAGAATAAAGGTGGTATTAATATTGCTGCTGCAGATAGCTATGAGGAGTATTCTGATGAAGATGTTGTTTTGTTGGTGCAAGAAGAAAAGAAAGAAACTAGAGATATGTGGGTGTTTGATTCTGCTTGTTCTGAACATATTTGCACAAAGGAAGAATGGTTTCCGAAGCTTGAGAAGTGTGATAAGCCTGTTTACATGGCTAATAATGGTGAAGAAAAAATTGAAGGCATTGGGAGTGTGAAACTTCGTTTGCATGATGGAAGTGTCAAGATGCTTGGGAAAGTGAGGTATGTTCCAAACTTTACAAGGAATTTTATTTCGCTTGGAAAGTTGGATAACTTGGGTTATGGATATTCTTGCCGAGGTGGAGGCTTGAAGATCACCAAAGGTTCGATGATTGTGATGAAAGGAGTAAAGAATCGAAGAATTTGTATGAGTTGATTGGAAGCACAATTAGAGGAGATGGATCGGTATCTTCACATCAAATTGAGAAGAATGATGTAGGTTTGCCAACAAAGAAGAAAGTCACTTTTGTGGATTTGGTTAAAGGGTGGAGCAATTAAGCTTTGATGAAGGAATTTGAGTCAAGGTGGAGATTGTTAGGATTTTGACTCAATTCCTAATTAGATTTGGTTTAAGATTTTTCTAGAATTTTTTGATTGGTGGACAAGAATCCTAATAGGAAAGGGATTCTTGGAGTTCAAGTTTGTGTTAGTATAAATAAACAGTTTCTGTTTAGATTTTTGTGTGTCAGATAGAAAGAGTTGTATTGTTGTGAGAGAAAGCTAAGATAGCTTTAGGTTGTTGTGAGAGAATCACCTATGTTAGAGAGATTGTTATGATTAGTGATTGTAATTGATTGATTTGATAGTGAGGATTTGTGGCATAGATCCACAAGAAAATTTGCTTTATTATTTCCGCTTTAATTATTTATTTGATTAATTTTTGGGATATCCGAAGTTACAACACAATCTACTTATTTCACTAATCTAATTTGTAATGTTACCACGACGTTATGCATTGATTGAGAGTCAAAACATACTATGATAATGATAAGACTATACCTGTCACTGTTTTGGCTTCATTTGAACTCCTTCATTTGAACTCTTCAAAGACCCAAAAGGAGGATCATACCGAAACTTCTCATTCAAATATTAATCAATATATATTGCAAAATTTTAAAATAACCGTATGATTTAGAATAGCAATTAAATAGAACTATCCACGTGCTTATACTGTTATTAAAAGATGTCATCTAATGTGCCTTTTTAATGAACTTAATTAAGTTTTAAAGTTTCATCATTTTAACTCAAAATCCTTATAAACAGAACCTGCAGAAGGGAATCTTAGTATAGAATCATGTAAATTTACTCCCCTTTAACCTATTAATTTTTCCAAACCAAATCAACTCGTTTTGCCATTACAGTTTCCAGATTTCATTACCCACATATATATTGTTTGTACCCTAATTTACACCTGGGTAAATTAGGAATTGTGGTCCAAATTTGATTAAATTAAGAATTAAGATTATCCTAATCCAATTAGGATTTGGCAAAACCTTTGACTCATGCCCCAGAACCCAAACTACCCTATAAAATTACTTGGAAAATAATTGTGGTTTTTGTATGCATTAAAACCTTGTCACCCCAAGCTTGGGTGACGCTGTTGGAAATTGCAATCACCCCTGGATGACATGTTTTGGAATTTTGGCCACCCCATGTTAGGGTGGTGCTGTTGGAAATGTTGATCACCCCAAGTTGGGTTGATGACGATGAAATTGAAGGGTCACCCAAAGAAATTGGGGTGATGGCTTTTGGGAAAACTCTACAATGTCACAACCTCATGGAAGATTTTCGGTCATCCAAGTCTTGGGTGATGGCGCCATGAGATGATTGATCACCCAAGGAAATTAAGTGGCATTTGGCCACCCCGGGTCCAATTTATTCATCGTGCAACAATGCGTTTTGAGGTAGGCGATGGTCCAAGCAGCAACAACGCCATGTTAGGGTGAGCAACGCTTTGGGTGAAGGCACTTTGAAGCTGGGTGGCTTGTTTGAAAGGAATTGGCATTTTGTTTACCACCCATGAAAACACACATCAAGCACTCACACGTTGAATATCAGAAATTGACTAAATCAAATCACTAATTTGTGTAATATTGATTGTGATTAATTTCCTAAAGTTAAGGAGTCAAATTGATATTCGGATCAATTATCATCAAAGTGAAGGTTGACCCAAGGGAATTGACGTAGTTGACATTTCAATATTATGGTTGGTGGGTCATTAAAGATAAATCCCTTGATTAGTGCAGAAGATGGCAGCGCCTTGGCTATATAAGAAGAAGTTCCTCCAACGTAGAGACGCTCTCTCCGGACACACCCTCGCCCTGCGCGAAACTTCTCTCTTCAGAGATGCAAACTCTTGTTTGGTCAACCCTATCTTTTACTTTTCATCACTCTTGTTTTTACAAGGTGTAATCTTGTTTCATCACCCTTGTTTTTACAAGGTGTAATCTTGTTTCGGCAATTTTAGTGAAAATCTATTTTTCATAGTCTCTCTTGATCAATCTCACTTTATTACTCAAGAATTACCCAATAGGTTTAATGATTTAAACAGTTTTCTGTGACTTTAAACCAGAACTCGCAACTCGTCTGATCTCTCTCACTTTTACGATCTTGATTTCGTAATTTTAAGTTTACAAGAGCTTTTTGTTATTCTTTTTCTACAAAAATAACTGGCAGGCCTCGAACCTCTCTCTTTCCTCAAAGAGATTTCGCCTTAAAGACCTTTCTGGGCGCACTAGGGAATTTTGGGCGCAACATACACATTATGAACACCAATCTACCCCAAACAAAGCTCAAGGATTGATCAAAGCATTTAAACCAAGATTCAAGATCTATCTTGTATACTATTATCATGTGAAAACTAATTTTGTAGATAATTAGGAGTTAGGACGATGATGGATCATGGGTGGGATGAAACGATGATTAGTAATGTAGTAACACCTGAGCAGTTGATTCAACTGGTAAAATGCGTGCTTCCTAAATCGTAAGTTTCATATTCAAGTCTCATCGTCAATCGTGTAGGGTCAAAATATACTATTATACTTTTTTTCAAAAACTTACATTGTAATGGGATCAATTAATATGATATAAGGAAAATTTAGTGTGGTCAATATGTGAAATTTAATTTTTTAGTGGGGTCAATCTTCATATACTTCTATTTACATGAATTTTTTTTGTAATTTTATACGCAATGTAAAGTGTAGAAATCTAAAATTTTAGTGTGCGGCCATTTGACCCCACAATCTTATATGTGATTACGCCATTGTCCATCATATGTGAGTTTTTGTGCAGTTTTATGCTGGATTTGTTGACTTGTCATCATAGTTTGTTTATTTATTTGGTTATTTCTCATTATATATACTTGGGCAGGAATTAATTATGTGATTGTAATGAAACTTCTTAGTTCTTAGTTATAAGTATTAGACATTAGTATAGAAAAGCTTATATATGCTATAAAAACCATCAAGTACTTCATCGATTTACTCTCCAATCTCCACAAAGAATTCTTTTCTTCCTTTCTTCTTAGCGGCGTCGAGTATTTTGAAACCTTTCGTGCCCTTCTGCTGCTGCTGCCTTCTTATTTTATTGCCATCGATTTGCTTCTATAAGGTAAACATATACACTAAGTTCTTCCTTCTACTTAATTGTTTACTCTTCTATTATTATTTTTTTTTACAAATAATATATAATATATGTTGTGAGCACTCAATCTCATGGAAAGCAATTCATATTCAACTGATCAGGTAGTGCAATATGGAGATCAACATAAAAGAGTCAACAATGGTGTTTCCTGCTCAAGACACTCCAAAAAGAAGCTTATGGTTATCTAACTTAGACTTGGTTCAACTAAGATATCATGTCCCTACCATATACTTTTACAAACCAAATGGTAATTCTTCCAATTTCTTTGAACCCAAAGTGCTTAAAGATTCTCTAAGTGAGATTCTGGTGCCATTTTACCCCATAGCTGGTAGGCTTCAATATGATGAAACTGGAAAACTTGAAATCATAAGCAATGGGAAAGGAGTGTTGTTCTTAGAGGCTGAAACTACTTCCATCATCGATGATTTGATTGGAAATTTTACGGATAGTTCAAGAGTTCCAAAGCTAGTTCCAACAGTTGATTATTCTGGAGGCATATCTTCATATCCGCTTCTTGCATTACAAGTAAGTTTTCTTTTCTTTTCTTTTTTAGGGTTGGATGCAAGTAAGTTTAGCAAACAATAGTTCATAAAAAATGATGAGCTAAGAATTTTCCCTCTAGTTAGTGGAATTCACTAGAATACGATCAGTTTGAGACTTCTCATCCTCTAATTAGGTAGACTCATTTCCCTACCTCTTTTGTATAAAAGAAAATAACAATGAGCTAAACTTCTGATTACATATAGTACTAAATGCAAGATTAATAGTATAATAAGTAGTTGATGCTTTAAAGTATTCAATTATTTAACCTTTTTTTATACATAGAAGGTATAGGGAAAATGGGTCTACTTAGGAAAAAGTGTGGAGAAACTTGAATTCGATACCTCTCTCAACTAAATTTCGACTTCTAACCATCTCAATTATGGAGCCATTCTCCGAAAACTTGCTAGCTAGAACTTTTACGTATCCGATATATTAACATTTCGTCAATTTTTCTATCCAAATAGAGATGATAAAATTATCAAGAGTAGGGTCATACATATTTCCTTGATTAGGGTCTAGACAACTCATATATCCAAATCTATACATCAAATGGTAGGTACGTAGATCCATTCCCAAATTTTCCAAATACCCAATAAAGAGAAAACGACAATATGTGCATTTAATGTGTATTTAATCAGTTGAGTTAAATGTACTTTAATTTAATCATCTTTCTTGTTTGCAATTTATGTACAACTACTTTGGAATGAGAAACACGAAATTTGATTTAAACAACAAGCATATAATAAATGATAAAGCTAATTAAACTATGTAATTAACGTCGTCACTATAGGTAACGACTTTCAAATGTGGTGGAGTTTCTCTTGGTGTTGCCCTTGAACACACATTAACGGATGGTCCCTCCGCACTTCATTTCATCAATAGTTGGGCGGAAATGGTACGAGGTTTGCCTCTCAAGATTGCACCATGCCACGATCGAACACTTCTAAAAGCCCGAGTGCCACCAACTCCAACATTTCACCATGTCGAATTCCAAACATTCCCACGTTTGAAAGACTCTCTTCCCACCAATCCCAAACCTTCAACCGTATCTGTCTTTAAGATTACGGTTAATCAGTTATACACTTTGAAATCCAAAATTAGTGAAAATTCGGAACAACATTATAGCACATACAGCATCTTAACTGCACATATATGGCGTTGCGCAATCAAAGCGAGAGGCTTGGCAGATGATCAAGAAGTGAAGCTATTAATGCCAATCGATGGGCGACGAAGATTGGATCCTCCTCTTCCACTTGGCTACTTCGGCAATGTAATCTTCACGGCTACACCATTTGTTCAAGTGGGTGTTCTTGAAACCGAACAATTGTTGGATACGGTGAGAAGAATTGACGAAACATTGAAACAATTTAACGATGAATATCTAAGATCAGCTCTTGATTACATGGAAGTTGTTGGGGCTGAAAATGTGGTGTTTGGACCCGAGACAATGGGGTGCCCAAATTTGAGTATTAATAGTTGGATATGGTTGCCTATTCACGAAGCTGATTTTGGATGGGGACGTCCTGTTTATATGAGGCCTGCAAATGTGGTGCAAGAAGGCAAATTTTACATACTTCCAAGCCCAATCAACGATGGCAGCTTATCTGTTGTTACACGTCTTGAGACCTTGGCCATGGAATCATTTGGGAAGCTGCTTTATGAATTCTAGCTACCAAAACTAGACTAAAGGGATTCTCTTAGCATATTCGAATAATATATATTCGTCTAGAAGGAGCAATGAAATTAAATAATCATCCTCTTAATTTTTAGTATCTTTAATTAAACATAGCAAAGAAATTATCCATGGCCCATTGCTCCAATGGTGTCACTATCATTTATGCTGTAGGGTTACTATGTTTCCAAAATCATTTTGTGATTTGGTTTCTTATCTATGATGTGGTCTATACCCTCTAGAAGAAATTGAATTGAAAGATGGTACTAAAATTTAATTTCCTCTCACTCTTTACTGCTGGCAACTTATTTATACGATCTGCATCATTTAAAATTAGGGAATTCATGTATTTTTCCTATTATTATGTTTTTAAAATTAGGGAATTCGTGTATTCTTCATACTATTATTATTATTATTATAATAATATATATATGTTTGCCAGATACTACAATTACACTGATGTTAATTAATTTGAAATCAAGTCATATCTGATTCAATAAGTCATAACTTATTTCACTCAATGCGATAGACATTGGAATAATTAGGCATGTATTTAGACTCATATAGAGGATAGTTGAGAAAGCAAATTGAGCTTTGCTTCCAAAAAATTTCGGTTTATTTTGGTAACTTCTGTGAACTTCCAACAAGTTCCACCCACCCCATCAATCCAAGCACCACCGCAAAATTTAACCAACTCAACCAAATAAAGACATTATTTGGAGGAAAAGGAAAAAGGGAAAGAAATCACTTTGACGGTTTCCAATTTCCATCCCATCCCCAACACCCACTTCAAACAGATAACTGGATAAGACCACAACACTTATTAACTTCACACATTTCTAAGCAAAACAAGGTAAACAGAATTAATGCCAGACAAGAAGAAAGAAAAACTCCAAACACCACCATGGCTGACTCATTCTGCCCAGATTGCAAGCGTCCAACTGAAGTCGTCTTCGACCACTCTGCCGGAGATACCGTCTGCTCCGAGTGCGGTCTTGTCCTTGAAGCTCATTCCATAGACGAGACATCCGAGTGGCGAACTTTTGCCAATGAGTCAGGCGACAACGACCCTGTTCGTGTCGGCGGCCCTTCTAATCCTCTCTTGGCTGACGGCGGCCTCTCCACCGTCATTTCTAAGCCCAATGGCTCTTCCGGTGACTTCTTGACTTCCTCTTTGGGCCGTTGGCAGAATCGTGGGGCTAATCCTGACCGTTCCCTTATCCAAGCTTTTAAGACCATTGCCACCATGTCTGATAGGTTCGGTTTTCTTTTGGCTTTTTCTTATTTTTCTATTGTTATTACTATATCTATATGTAGAGAAAGGGAGAGAGAGATTGCATTTTTCTATTTATGGTCGGATAGTAATTAATTATATGTTTGGTTAATGAGAAAATGGAGGATTGTTTGAAAAGAATTTCTTTCTTTCTTTCTTTTGAAATTTTAGTAGTAGTGACTGACAAGAATTGCTTACTCAAAATTAGAATGCTGTTCTGTTTCTTGTCTTGCTTGGGACATGTTTTAAACATGTTGGATCTTGTTGTATATAAAATGGCATTGTCCCATTTTCTTAAATTTCAAATACAATTTCTTAAATTTAGAAATCTCAACTTCTAACAATTGGAAATTGGAATACACACTCCTTTTTGAGCAAATTACAACTTGTTCAAGATATTCTGCAATTTTTGCACTAACATTTACATTTGTCAATATATTTTCAAGACTGTTTATTCATTCCTAGCAAACATAACTTTTCCTGTGGTTGGATCTTTCAGGTTAGGCCTTGTTGCAACCATCAAGGTATGAAACTGTACTCTGTTTTTGTTGTTGTGTTTTTCACACATTTTCATGGCTCTTGTTGTTTACAATTCATGTATTGGATGTTCAGTTCATAACACAGAAAACCTGTCAAACTCATAAGCAGAAATTTCAATAATAGTTCATGGTTGACCATGCTTAGTTTAACATTTTGATCTTATATTAATTCTTTGCTTCTACGGCCCAAAATCGTTGTGTGCTTTTTTCGGTTGATATAATGTCAAGATGCACTGTATTATGGAAACTAATCTTCTCATTGCTGGGGATTTTGACTTTCAAGGATCGAGCCAACGAAATATATAAGAAAGTTGAAGATCAAAAACCTCTTAGAGGAAGAAATCAGGATGCTATTTTGGCTGCTTGCTTGTATATTGCTTGTAGGCAAGAAGACAAACCCCGGACTGTGAAAGGTAAAAGGTTTCCAAATTTGATACTTAATGAATCTGTTTTCCCTAGCATGTGATGGGATCCATAACAAGTTTAGTTTTCAATCAGAAATATGTTCTGTTGCCAATGGAGCCACAAAGAAAGAAATTGGCCGTGCAAAAGAGTATATTGTGAAGCAGTTGGAGATGGAGATGGGGCAATCCATGGAAATGGGAACTATACATGCAGGGGACTTTCTGGTGAGTTTGGTGGTGATGTTAGCCATCATTTTACTGCTTTAGTTCCTTTCCACTGTTTTTGTACCTTGAAAATGCTCGTTTTTCGCCAATTTGTCATTCCAATTACTGACATCCACATTTTTACAGAGACGTTTCTGCTCCCATCTTGGTATGAGTAATCAAGCAGTTAAGGCTGCTCAAGAAGCTGTGCAAAAATCCGAAGAGCTGGATGTAAGGTAAATATCCGGTACTTCCACTTCCAGGCAAAGCTGAACGCTTCCTTGATTATAGCCTTATATTAGTTCATTTCTTGACCACTATTCTGTAAAAGAATTAGAATTATAACCTTAGCCTCCAATAACCTTGAGAAGAGCTCTAGCTTTGACTTATCCGGGAAAACTTACACGTTCTACAACTTCTATTCTTGTCTACTGCCTACAGGAGAAGTCCAATATCAATTGCAGCTGCTGTGATTTACATAGTAACTCAACTCTCAGACGATAAGAAGCTTCTCAAAGGTAAGAAAGTTGACATACAATCATTTCTCATCTTTCGTCTTTGCAGGATAACAACTAACAATCTAAGCCATTCGGATGCAGATATATCCCTAGCAACAGGAGTGGCTGAAGGTACCATCAGAAATTCCTACAAGGACCTCCATCCCCATGCTTCAAAAATTGTACCAAGCTGGTATGCCAAAGAGGAAGACCTCAGGACTCTCTGCAGTCCTTAGAGAACTACAGTTTCACCTTTATAGTAATTACTTTAGTTTGTTTGGATAGGCCTAGTCTAAAAGCTCTTCACCAGCTTGATCAACTTATTTTACCCCTAACTTGTATCAGTGAGTAGAGTAGTTGTTTGATCCTACTGTTGTTAGTGAAAACAGATCACTTAGCCGTCGCAAGTGTAATCTAAACGTAGTCAGGTTTTTCTCAGGCAGATAGGCAAAGTTTGTTTTAGGTATGCAAATTAGTCAAGTTAGTCTAAAACTCTTACTCGAATTAGATATATTCCAAAATGACATTGTGAACTGATAGCTTTCAAATGGTTTCTGTTTTTGTTCTTTATTTCTATTTGTAAATAATATAGTTACTAGATTTGATTATTACATAGATTTTTATAATTTCATTATCCCTTTTCCTTTATAATTTCTTGGCCGCCTGCAATATAATTTCAGGGACTAACACCCTAATAATTATTATATGTATCATATAAAACTTGATTCCAAATCTGCTTGGATATATATACTTCAACTCCTGGGAAATTCCAAGAAAGGTTATCTGATCTGAATCTGATCATAGAAGCATAGCTAGATTTCTCAACTTCAGAATCTTCTTCAAGTTCCACCTATAGCAAGGAAGAATATCAATCAATCTCCATAATATTCATCCCTTTAAAATATATAAGCTTCAATCCACCCATATCAATTGAACCGACTTGGTTTAGATTGACCATAGATGTTTTGAGATACATGATTTCTTCCAAAGTGGAAAATCCTTAAAAACCTAAGACCCCGCAGACTTTGGAAGTACCCTTTATGTTTATGGCCAAGTACCGACATAAAAAATAAAATTATGGCAAGTACACTTAGGAAAAAAACTATATTATGGCAAGTAGTTGACGTTAAATTAATTATTGACCCAATAAGAAAATATCAAAATATTAATAATAATATTGTTTTTTTTTAGGAAAATAATAATAATATTGTTAAGTGAGAAAAAATCGCTCAAGTATCTAGCTAGACCAATAATATATTTTTCTTTTTTGAGAAATATACATAAATAAATAAATCCAAATAAATTAAGGATGAAACAGACAGACCCCCTATATAAGAAGCAACTTTGCCTATAGAATTCCCTATCAAAACACTATATTCTGAGAAAGATCGTTCTTTGCGGCTGTAAGCAAAACTTCTGGCAATCATGGCGTTGGTGGTGGAGCTGATAATAGCGATAATATTTCTACGTTATTTATGGCTTTCTTACTTCAATAATAATAATAATCAAGGTGCAGCAAAGCAGGAGAAAAAGCAGCAGGAAGTTTCAAGGCCAAGCATGGTTGGTACGTCCAACAATAATAATCAAGATCAAGATGCAGCAAAGCAGAGGAAAGAGAAAGAGCAGCAGAAAGTTGCATGGCCAAGCATGCAGGTTGGTTCGTCCAACAATACTAATTCTGCTAACTACAATAACAAGAATTATAACAAGAAGCTAGAAACTAAGTCAGATGGCGGCAGCAGCAGCGGCGGCGGCAGCTCTGGTTATAATGGGGATCAATCTGATTATTATTATTGGGAATCAAACATCGGCCCAGATGATGCTATGGATTGGCTCTATAGATCAGTTTTACAAACTTAGGTTTATTTTTTGGAGCAATATATTAATTTATTAAGTTTTCATTGTTTTTTTTTCTTTTAGTTTTTTGGGTTTTTTTAGGAGAAGGATTTGGTTGGCTTTAGGGAAGAGCTTTAGCTTTTTGATTTTTTTGGGTATGGCGAGTTTCCATCTTTAGATTTTTCAGCTGTTAAAGGGTGTTAGGCATAGCCATATATCGACCAATATAAATAAACTAACGTAATCTTAATCTTCTTTTTTTTTCGTTTATTTCTTTTTCTCAGCTTTGAAGTATGCACAAGTTTTTATTAATTCTTTTCGTTGTTAGGTTACCATTAATTCTTTTCGTTTATACTTTCTTTCCGTTTATCCTTTCTTTCTGTTGGATTCTGTTGGGGACAAGAAGGGTTTTAAGTTAACTTTGAAGACATCCGACATCTTGGCTATTTTGCAGGGGAAGTATTCCTAGCTTGAAATTATGGTGGGTTGGTAATAGAAAACTAGAAAACTTTTTTACCCATCTTAAGGATTGAGTAGCAATAAGGGTTCTGTACAATTGACATTCATATCTCAAAAGCGTGAGAGAAGAGCAAAAAACACAGGACATCCATGATCCATTGCTATGAACACCAAATTGTTTACAATTCCATTGATAAAAAATATTATTATTACTAGATTTGAATATTACATAGCTTTTTTTTATAAATATTGCTAGATACTTCTAAGTTTTAAACCATCTAGAACCAAGGTTCATACTAAGAAACTAGAAACCAAAGCAACCAACTAAGAATTCTATGATTCTGCACCTTAACAATGGTATACAAAAGAGTTTGCGAGTTCATAACAGAAATTTCTAAATCCCTAAATTTTAATTACACAACAAAAAGTCATGACAGGATCATCAGCAGCTTTTCCCTGGTTCTCCACTTTAAAACTCTTCATATACTTTGCTGGTGACCAGCTTACTAATCAATAGACTGACCTTGTTTCCCTTTAGAAGTGGGGTGGCGCTTGATCTTTCGCAACGCTCTTTCCGTGTTGTAAACTTCAACCTGCATTGATTTCCAGAGAATCTTAATGGATTAAGGTACAGTATTAATTTGCACAAAGCAATTTAACAGAGGTATAGAGAATAATGAAAATTTTACATAAAAAGATGACAGAAGGCTTACTACGCTGCTTCTAAAGTAGTTTCCCTAAGCAAATAATACCATATAATGTGAACAATTAGACTTTAGTTTTAGGGATTAAGCAGAAGAGATTTTGTTTAGTAGTTGGAGACAAGAAGCAAAGTATCATATCATGAGTATGAGAGGACTAGTATACTGATATATGTGTTTCATAGAATGGTACACCTCTTATTGAATCATTTCTTTCTTTCTAGTTGTTTTAGCAAACAAGTCCACCTAGAATTTCAAAATTAAAGAGATTTGATGTATACGCAATTTTCTACTTCCAACGGTTATCAAAAGTTCAAAGTTCTTTCTCCCTTACACTTTTGTATGACCGATCATAATTTCAAAAGATTAGTAAAGAGATCTCCATAAGATGACATCAAAAAATAAATTAAGTAGCTAAGAAGAAGTGAGGTGCTTCTAGTTTCACAAAACTATTTTGAAGAAAATATTCTTACTGCTTCTTTAATTTGCTTTGTTATAGCCTCAGCCTTTGACGTAGCAAGCTGCAAACATTGCATGATAACTCTTTGAGGGACACCTTCTCCACCAGCTTTCTGAATTGCACAAATATCACCATTTGCATTTACTGTTGTAGTCATTCTTCCACCCATAACAGCTTCCTCATTGTGGGTTGGATCTAGTACCTGAAGATAATTATGAAGGAGAGTATGACTTTAGCTGTGAACAAGATATTTTATAAAATGTACTTAGAATATCCTGATGACAAAAATATATTTACCAGAATGCTCTCATCGCTAAAAAAACCAAAGGTTATTGCAATTGGAAGATGATGCACCATCAGAGAAAGAGGCTCCCTTATCTGTCAAAAGAGAAGATATTTTCAACTACCATAATCAGACATTTGATGGAGTCAGAATGAAAAGTGTGTTCAAACTTCAATGTTACTGAAAATTTAACGTGAAATTTACAAAAATTTTAAGTATTTGCATTAGTTACGTTCTTTTTCTCTTTAAGAAAAGTTTCTTCATGATTATGCGAGTGCTCTGGAGTCTGGACTCCCTTTCTTAAATACAAAATTCTCCTAGTTGCAAGATCACAAGTATGTCTGAAAACTACTTAGACATCATTTCATGAAAAGTAGTGCAAGCAAAGCAGCAATACATAAATGAAGCATAAAACACCAAAAAGGTTAGGAAGCTGACCTCGGGTGGATGTACTATTACTTCCTGACCATCTTCTCCTCCTAATGAGCACTCAGGCCTTCGGAATGTCAGTAGTGCAGCCAAAGCAGCGATGTTAGCAGCATCAACAAGGTTTCTGTTTCCACAAATTATATTAATTGGAATTGAGCATTAACATCTATCAGTAGCAGAAAAACAAGTAATATATTGATATCCACTAAAGGGAAATTAAAGCATAGAAAGATTGCGGTAGTACCCTCCATTATCTAGAATGTGGAGATCAATACGAATAGCCCACACGAATTTTCCAGCTAGAATACACAGTGATTCAGTATCTACAGCCCTGCTTTCCCTGTAAGATCACCCAAAGCCTTCAATTACCTTTACTGTAAAAGGAAAAGCACAGTGACAAACCAGGCAACCACATTTGCCAAAGCTTATTAAAGCTCACTCTAACCAGGACGGATCTGCACAAATCTAGCTCAGTAGCATTCATAAAATAAAATTACAAGTGCATAAGATGGCATCTATCTTCTATAGAACACGGACATATTACTGAAAAAACTAACTTATTAATATACCAATGTAAGAAAAAACTCACATGCTATAAGCCCATACATTCATAGAAAAGGAGAAGGCTGGGGGTGGGGGTGGGGGTGGAGGACCAAAGCTGACAAAGTTCAGCTTCAATCAATCCTTCAAAATATAACAATAGTACCTTAAACCACGATCAATTATACGTCCCAATTCGACGGCTAATTCTCCTGGACGGCCTGTCTCAAATGAAGGATCAGCCATTGGAGAAAACTCTGTGAAGATTGAAAGTATCCCTTCCTTAGGTCGGTCTCGATAAGGCTGAACCAGTTGAGCAGTAACAATGCCCATTACTCGAGTCTGGCCAAGCTGTACCTCTGATGAGCCATCCTCTCTGCAAATTCACTATATTAATTAAACACTCACTTTTACCAACATATCCGTCAAACAAGCAACTCACTGTAACCAAAAAGAAGGACTCAAATACCATTTGTTAAAGGAAAACAATTTTTCGTTAAACTATAAAGATAGCATCAAATATTATTGCCAATTACGAAAGCAGAAATCACACACGGAAATAAAGTTCAAGTACATCTCACCTAAACAGTTACAAACTTTTATTCAAACCAAGATCCAATTATTCACAAGAACATACATTTCATTCATGCTAGCAAGCATGCACACATATATCAATACATAAAGGGATATTAACCAATATCCATAATGTGCTATGACCTTATTCAAGTTCATCATCTCTACCTATTGTCTAATGGTTGTAGTTCAACATGGTATTAATGTTAAGAGGTTATATCCCATAATAATTAAGTTTAGAGTTTTTTGTGGTCTTTTCTATGGATTGAGGAATCTCTACCGAGTTTTGGGTTGATGAAAACACAAGAAACGGAAGCTGCAAGTGCAAAAGGACCAAGCTTTGAAATAAGCTATTTCAATACAACAGCTTAAGCAAGAAAATTAATAAGCTAAAAAAGTTAAGAAACCCATTACTGCAAATAGCCAATTACATGTAAGTTGGTGTTAATTATACATACATTGATGAATGATGCTAGAACTTGCCTGCCAAATTTGATAGCAATCTTACGGTATTCATAGGGCTTTCGACCATCAATTCGAATTTCAGATTGCAAAGCATTTTTGATGAATTTCTTGTCATTCACCGTCAACCTCCAAGCATTCGCCAATCTACCTTCCATTCTTTCTGAGTTTTCCTGCAACAATCGGTCAAAAGGGTTTTGTTTTCACTTAATCATTTCATCAAACAAGTTCCGACCTTCTACTGAACTAAATTGAGTAAGTTGAAAAGGCATTAAAAGTAGGAAAAACAATTATTAAAAAAAAGAACTTAACGCTTGGAACTTACTGCTTTTATCGTATGCTATTTTTCTTCTTCAGTTATTGCTTCCGAAGGGTTGAATTAAGAAACAGAAAAAGAAACAGCGAGGAAAGCTTACAGTGAAGAAGAAGAAAAAACAGAGGAAGTACTAAAACCCTAGGGTTTTTGTTTTATTTCTTTCTTTCTTTTTTTTTTGGCACCAATTTGTTTTATTCTTTCCCTCGCTTTTTTTTTTTTCCTTTTTAACTTCCTTTAAAAAATAAAATAAAGATTTCAAAAGAAAATTATACAAAAATTGAAAATAAAAAATTGGTACCGAAATTGGCTGGGCGATAAAGCCCAATTAAACTCTACCTGGGTCAAGCCTAATTTACGAAATTGCATTGCATCAAAGTAACTAAGCCCAAGATTAGACATAAGATCCAATTGAACTCAACGTGGGCCAAAGCCCAAGTAACCAAAATTGCAGCAAATTCACTATACAAAATATCATTGGACTTAACCAATAAATTATTGGTCTAGACGGTAAACGGTTTCAACCTGATAAAGGTGAAATCACAAATTCAATTCACCGGAAGCGTATTTGTAGGAAGGACTTTAATCCGTGTTACGCTTCCAACCAAAAGGAATTAGTCTCGAACTTTTCTAACAAGCATAAAATCTTCTATAATCAATTCTTTGACGTCCAAACTCTCCTAACATGGCCAAAATGTGGGATGGGTTTTATCCCACGTTCAATCACTTTTGTAGCTTAAAAGATCAAAAAAATACTTGATGCAATTTTGTTTTCTAATAATAATTTGATAAAGAACTACATCAATAGGACTCATCATCAACCACTAAAATTAACTAATGTACACATTAAAAACCCATTTTCATACGCAATAGTAGGACTTACCTTACCCTATTGAGTATGTAAGTATGTCACTTTTTCTTTTTTAAATTTCCAAGTGTACATTAATCCCCCTTTTGAATAGATCAATTATACTTACATCATCATCCATGAATATATAGGCCAAGCAAATTCATAAAAAAAAGAAAAAATCACTTTCAAATTCTATATTATTTTGGCTAAGATAGTTTTTTAGTTCAATCAGAAAGGATGTTACTTGATTTTAAAGTAACTCTATCTCATTTGATACCAAAGATTCTTTTCAAACATATTGTGCAAACTATATATACAAAAAAAATTTTATTATATTTTTTTATATGAGGAAAAAGAAACTACATAAGAAAGATCATATGACCCTGGGTTAGATATATATACAAAATCTTAACATCTTTCACTATACATGTATTTATCTTTTTTATCTAAGATATAATTCTATAAAAATGTTTAATGATCTGGTGTTTCGAATCTTATGAATGGAAATAAACACCAAAATTTTTGATCCGAAGTCTGTGACTCTTCTCGTAAAGGATTAAAAATCTTTGAATGCTTACAAGAAAAAGGATAGCCTAAGTAGCCTCTCTTCTTTATTAAAGTAAGATCACTAAGGTGAGAGCTAAGAAGGGCATCAATATGTCATGTCTCTTTCCCATAAATTTTTTTTTCCTTCTTTCAACTATACCTTGATGGTCAACAAGGTCACCATCTTTTTTGGACTCTTCTCTTTGCAATTTAATTTTCCACCCAAATTCCAATCCCTATCTTGCATCTTAGAAAAGGAAAACTCAAAGGGAAATAATTTGCATTATTTTCACTTTTAAGTTAATAAATTATCATTAAAATTCAAACTCAACTCTTTCAATATACCTGCATCTTATATCGAGTATAACTTGGATATATTCATAATTCACGCATTTTTTAATCAATTACATAAATTCTTTGGTCGTCTATAATTTTTTTTGTCATATTATAAAAATAATAAATTAAAAATCACGTTTATAAGCTACAATTAACTATAGAATGATTAATTTTGTGATTATAAAATGAGGAGAAAAATAAGTATGAGAGATATTTAAAAGGTGAAAATGAGATTGAAGAGTAAACATCCCAAAACTGTAATCATTAAAGGCTGATAGTTGAAGAGGGGCCACTTGAATATTCTTAAATCATTCCACATTTTCGGTGGAATAGTAGCTTAGTTGACTAATTGAATTATTAATATTTGCCATTAGCAACAGGGTATTCTTTAGTTTATTTATTTTGTTCCTTGGCAAAAATTTCAGACCAATATGGAAAGAAACATGTTAACTTGCATTAGAAAAGGATTTTACAATGAAACATTGATACCTTTAATTTTTCTTATTAATCAAGGGTATTACTAAGCCTCATCCGTCTTGTTAGATTGATCCCTTTCAGATCGGGAGCATGAAAAGTTATAATTCTCCCAACAAATGCATTATTCAAGATCAAATTTATGATGAAATCAAAATTTTGAACTTGAAATTAGAAGAGTAAGAAGATCCACAAGAAATGCATTAGAAAGCAAGTCATTTTAAAAAGGATATCATTCAACCAAAACATATTTTTGCAGAAATTCTTCTAGCCCATCCTTTAAGGCAAAAACATATGGCTTGACCAATACAAATCTTTTGCTTAAAAGTAAAATGCCTTCAGATAAGTGCTGGAAACAAAGACTAGACTTCAACTTGAAATTGATTAATCTTTTTTCTTCCATCATTTTCCACTTCTTTTTCTCTTATTTTTGTTTTTTGCTTCTTTATGAAAAGCATTCAATTTGTCCTTTTCACTAAATCAATAATTCATCATCTAATTTCCAAAATATTATTCATCAAAGTCAATCCACGCAGTATAGAAATAAAGTTTCACCATTCAATTAATCAATATCACCTAAACACAATAACACAATTTGAACATTTGATTCAATCATACATGGTGTTTGCTTCTTTTTTCATTTTTTCTTTTAAACCGAAACCAAGAACATGATCTCTAATTGTTTCCGAATTTTGTTTTGACTATTCATCAATGGAGCATAAGAGTGCCCTCCTCGCTATGCCAAGCACAGCTTCCGGGTTGCATAAGACCGGACCTATCTAATAACTTTTTACTTGTAGATGATTCAAATGTCAAAAACAAATACTTTTGTCTACTCGTACTTAATTTCGGACAGTAAATGTGGTCCACTCTCTAGATTAGTTCTCTATGATAACTAACAAAAATAAAGAAAAAAAGAAGTCCACAATGAAGGGAAAATAATGAAATATAAGCCAAATACCATATAAAAGTTCTCTTTGTGTTGTGTGTGAGTGATATAAGGGGAAAGATTCTTTTTACCCTCATTCTAGTGGCCGACCCAAGATTCCGATGCTCAAGGAAGACACAGGTTTTGCAGCAAATCCAAGGCCACAATAACTCTTGTAGACCCCACATTTTGGCACCCTCTGTTAATCAAAAGGGGATTTGAATTTGATTAATGAAATGAAATGATCTAATATCAGGTTCCTCCAATGAAAATCAAGTTGTTTATCATGGTATGTGCCATAAAAGGGTTCAACATCTTCCACCAAAAGGCCAATTATCATATGTGGACCATGCATGGATGATGATGACAGATCTCACATCCATCATCATATAAAAATTAGAGGTTGAAAGCCTTTCAATATATGACATTAAACAAATTAACAACAACCCTTAATTAGCCTAACTTGGTATGTGTCTCTTTCATTTCCTAATGACCATAGAAAATTTGTACTAACATCATATCTCAGCTGACACCTACTCGCTTGCTTAATTTCTTGCATCCTACAACTAAGTATATGAAAAGATGGAAGAATTCTAGTGCAGACTTTCTTGATTCTAAGCTTGCAATCAAGTAATCAAGGAACCTTACCGGTCAATCGACGCCACGAGTTTTGATCAGGAAGGCTGCAGTTGTAAAGTCATGTTGATCATTTGAGCAAGGATGAAGTCACCTGAATGCAACATGTGTAACACAATGAATCAGTTCCTTGGTGTGGACTGTGGAGTTAGTACAGGAATTTCATGAAAATGGAGTTACTTTAATAAAGCAAACCGGCATGTTCCACTTCCACCACAATCATGTTTACCATACAAGGTTAAACTTTAATTAAAATACAGCAATTAATCAATACAAGACTCTGACACAAAGTCGTTACAATTAGGTGAGAAAAAAGCACCAGTAGCTGCAAACAACACATGCAGAGTTAAAAAGAAGTTAAACAGAAATAACCTACTGAGGTCTGAGAAACTTGACTTTTGCTGTTATTACCACAAGAGAGTTGACAATTACAGATGCCTCACAATTAAGGGTAGTTAGAATCTAAGACATCTGTATACTATGTATTTATTCTTTTCATTTATCATCTTTCTTTCATGGACCCCAACAACCTTCCCTTCTCTAGCTCTCATGGCAATAGAGAGAGGCCATGAAAGGAGCAGATGTGTTTCCAAAAATGATTTGTTAGTCTTTTAAGTACTTCAGAATAGCCTTTTCGACTATGGTCCATATGGGGCACCACAAACTGTAAGAACCAACCTAACTTCCCGATGACACAATCGGCATATCTTAGTTTGGAAGAGTTCTGTTATATCTGGTCATCTCTTCCCTTTTCACAGGTTCTTCAGCTATCATGTCTATATTCTATTTAAAAACTTTCTTCTGGGTCCTTTTGTCAATAAGCTACCTTGTCTTTCTCACTTCTGCCTCATGGTGCCCACACTTTGTTCAACAAACGAGTCGACAGTTTGAGCAGAAAACAGATCAATTCTGGGAATTCCAAGAGGAATCCAACACCTGGGTTGAAGTGAAACTTCCTTTTGATCTTGTATCTTGTGTTAATGATAACTGTAGTAAAGTGGGTTTGATTGATCGAACAACAAAGACCAAAGAAGAGCAATTCCAAAAAGAAAATGATGGTTCTAAACAAGAGAAAAATATAAAAATGAAGGATGATGATATAGGAGTGGAGGAGAACTATGGCACAGTCTTACCTCTAAGAAAAAGAGTTTCTTTGACTAAAATGTCGGATACATCCATTTGGGTCACTGGTGAAAGTGGGTCTATCTATGAGAGGTTCTGGAATGGAGTTCAGTGGGTGATAGCACCACATGACTTGCAGGTATCAGCTGGTTATGCCGTCTCTGTTTTGATAGTCAATCAGACAATTCTTGCCATCTCAGAGGAAGGAAACCTGTATCAGGTAACACTAACAACCACTGGCTTCAAATTTACATTAGATGAATTATTATGAACTTCATAGGATTATATGTAGTCAATCTTTTGAGAATGTTAAATCAGAAGATATTGCAGTGTTTTCTTATAGAAGTATAGAAACAAGACTAGAATCAAACATCCTACTCAATTTTTGGTTTCTTCATTATTCTTTTTTTCTTTTTGTTTTACTAGTTGTCTACTTATCCTAAACTCAGATGGTGAGAAGAATTTCTTCTTATGGTAAGTGAACAAAGACCAAAATTTGGGTCATTTTACCCCTTGTAAAAGCCCCTGCAACTAGGAAGTTTTTACATACAATTTCTGATGAACATGTAAAGAGGCTAGTTAGACAGATGCTGTATTTGAGTAAGAAATCATGTTAAAATATAAGAGTTACACTATAAGTATAGAAAAGAAAAAGCACGCACATAGAACCGCTATGATCATCAAGCATAAAAGAACATGATGAAAGTAAAAAGTCAATCATCCAGAAACTGAGGCCGGTAGGAAATGAATCCAGTAGGTGTTTTTTAGATACATAAATATGAAACGGATGATCTCAGGCACTGCTACACCAGTATCAGGATAGACTCCAATTAATCATACCTAACAGGAAATAAGGCCAATACCTAGATAAAGTGCTTTCTTTTACAGGTGTTTGGACAGACAGAGTGGAAGTTGAAGAGTTAAAAAAGGAACTAAGGTTTACTCTAAACTGTTTGGAGGTGAAACAAACCCTGAGAAACTCACTTCTTAAAATCCCTCTGATCAAAGAAATTTAAAGTGAAATAGTCCACTGAATTTCAGCCTGTTATACCCTTTGTAGCCTATAAATTTTGTTTCCAGGAGGATTCAACTTGAGGTACAATTGTAACCGAGTCACTGCTTAAGACTCTCCTACCCGCCCCAGATAAGGCAGAAGTATTGTCAACATTTTGAATCTAACCACAATAGCATAACATATGGAAGCTTGGAAAAGAGATAGATTGTAATTAAAAAGGTACCTTACAGCTCTTATTGGCTGATTTATCCTCATTATTTTCTCAGATGCAACTCACTGACAGCTCACAGCCAATTTGGGTGGAGTTCAAACCTTCATTCCATCAAACTACAAATAAAGAAGCAGAACAGAGTTCAGTTATTCAAATAAAGTCTGGTACTGTCACATATGATGGGCTGTAAGTACATTAACTAAATTATAAGATTTTTGCTTCAGTGAATATTTTTATTGCAATATAAATGAATTGAGTCTCTACCAATAGTTCCTATATGTTTCTGAATTTGATGTAGAAGAGTTTATTTCTGCACAAAGAATGGATTATTGCTGGAACTGAGAGAGGTTGAGCCTCTAAGGTAAACTTATTTCTTCCCTTTCTCAAAAATAAAAAAAAAATAAAAAACTTTCCAAGTCCTAATACAAGTAGAGCCCTGTATTTGTGGCTCACCAACTGATGCCTAGAAAGCCATATTCATATACCAGTTTTTATAGGCGAGATTTAGATTTTCAATACAAGACTCTAATATTATGCTGTAAACATAGAGCAGGTGGGAGAATCATGGCCGACCACCAGGAGCAGATGTTGCAGCAATAGCTGATGCAGGAACAATTAAAACAGAAGTGGTATATACAATAAGGTGCTCTCTCTTTCTGAAAATTGCACCCACAGACAAAAATCCTTAGTCTAACAAGTCAGAATAGAACTTTTCATCAGTACATCAATGCACATAAAATAAAAGAGTCACTTAAGCAAGATATGAAGGAAAGAGTGTGTGAAGGTTATAGAATATCTATGTATGTCGTCATCTTATTCTGTATTTTATGTTTTAAAACTACCAAAGGAGCTAAAGATGAAATGGTGGAATAGTTCTACAGGTGATCTCTATGAATATGATAAGAGCTCAAGACCATCATGGAAGAAGCATCTACGGAGTGAAGAGATAGCACAAGACGGTTCTCTGAGACCATTAATGGGGTGTACAATACGTGGATTGAGTGGAGATCACTCTGTATCCTTGTTTCTCCTAACAAAGGTACTCTGCTTAATTCATGCTCTCCCATATCAGTAATCACCAATACTTGCAAACCAATTACACATCATTTTAGAACAACAAAATACGGAAATATCCTATTATCCTAAATTTGATGCTATAATATCTTACAAACTTCCTCAAATATACAGGGCGGTAAGTTGGTAGAGAGACGACGACATCAAAGGAAATGGAAATGGATAACCCATGGAAGTGCAGAAGGCCATCACCTGACAGCTATTACTCCCCTACTGGAAAATGAGCCAAATGAAAGGTTCTTCTCATTGTTCCTCACTACATCCACTGGATCAGTTTTTGAGTACAAAATCACAAAACATTCAGGTAAGCTAACTAACAGCAAAGAATCTCATTACTCTTCTCTCCCCTTCTTTCTTTAAAATTTTCATTTTCATTTTTGCTTTTAAATAAAAGAATAAAGAGTTGAAAGTTTTGATAGGTCTCTACCACATAAAAAGAAGAGAATATATGAATTTCCTATGAACTTACTGTACTTATACTATGTTTATATTTCATACATTAAGAAATCAATGTCAACAGCCATCTCATTCTGAATATAAATCAGAGATAATTCAAAGATCATTTCTTGCTTTGGTTGTGATCAAGAAACCAGCTAAATATGTGGATACAAGAGAGCTAATCCAATCCAAAAAGGTAGAAAAGAAATAACTAGATTCAAGACACCACAAAAAAGAAAACAAATATAGACAGCAATAAATAAGATGCTTACATCAAACTATAGAGATGTTAGTGGCCTTGAAAGCTAAAGTATTGTCTTTGTCACTTCCAAATATTCCTATATTTCATAGCAATCACTTATAAACAAAAAGAAGAAGCATGAAAAGGTCTGAAAAGAGCACATCCCAAGGGACCTTGACAGCAGGTGACTTAGCAAGTCAGAGAGAGAATAGATGATAAAGCAATCAGAACCAAGCCCAGCAGTAAACAGAATTTTGGAAATAGAAAAAAAAAATGAATAGGGCATTCATTCACTGATTTTAGTTTAACTACCAAAGATGACTCAAATCTCAGCATCAACAAACATTATTAATATGCCTCTAAGTTCCCAGAACCAAATTCACTAGTGCATGAGTCTGTCCTGCATGAGTCTATTATAAACCCGCAATCATCGGAATTCAAGGCTTTTATCATTGTACGAGACTGCCAAGCAAGATAGGATAAATGCATGAACTTAAACATAGACTTAAATTGATGAGGCGTTATTATTACCTACTTGTTACAAGTTTCTAGTAAATCTAGCAACAATACTACATCCTTGATGTAACTTTCTACATGTGAAGACAGGTACAGCTCAAGAGAACCAAATTTCAGAACCCTGGCAGAATCATATGCATCCACCAAATGCAAAAGTTGCAAGAGGTATTTCCGGAGTACAATTTCAACTTGGCAGGACACTATTTGCACTAGATGATGGTAGACTTGCAGAGTTACATATCCCTGGCCTAGGTGGTGAAAACTCAGGGCCAACATACCAATTAAACATGCGAAAAAAATCTTCGTCCAAGTATGTCTGGTCAATATTTGACGCCCCTGACACAGAAGGATGGAATGCAGAGTATTGTACAGAAGAACGTGGACCTATGAATTGCATAGCAGGTATAAAAGATGAACCAAATGATTCAGGAAGTACAAGACCACTGACAAGGAGGAGAAAGGGTAACAAAGCACAACAGGATTACTTATTACCAGGCACATCCAAGAGTAGATTAGTGAAGACATCAGAAGAATATAATTTCCCAGATAACTGGATCAACACTAACTTCCGACTGAGAGTGATGCATGGAGGTGTAGCATTTTTTCTCATAACAGATAGTGGTTTGACCTTTGAATATCTTTACACTGAAAGTGTATGGCTCTGGTTAAGACATGATCATTCAACACCTATGAGAGGCGCCCTAGGTAACTATAATGGAAGTTTATTTTTTGTTGACACATACGGAACTGTGCTTATCAGAGAAAGGAGCAGCAATGAGCTGACATGGATAAATTGCACTGCAATGAGGAAAGGAAGACAAGTTATTGGAGGCCCTCCTTGGGATAATATGCCAGGCAAAGCTATGAAAGTCACAGCAGAAGATGCACTATTCTTTGTGAGCAAATCTGGAAGACTACTGCAGTTTACTGTAAGTTGCAGAAATTAAATAAGATGACTAAAGCAAACGGATTTTATCATTGTTTGTTTGGGAATTCTTTTCCTTTTTTCCCTTCCTGAAAAAAGAAATAGAAGACGGCAACATACCAATAATGCTACTTTCACTTTTCAAATTCTTTCATAACAAATATAAGCCTTCAACTAATATTCTAGTACATGACAGAATTTATCTCTTTTTCTTTTCACCACATTGTACTCTAAAACCATTTTACAAGAGTATCATTTCATATTATCCCTTAAGTAGTAGCACATTCCGATGACATAATTATTACATTAGGATCCAAAATTGTATTGCACCTTGCCAGGGGATGGAAAAGCAGAATATTGTACTCCAAACATGGTTTGCAGTATCTAGACTTTGAAAATTAGGGGATGCAGATTCATTTTAATGTTCCTAAAGTGTTGCACTAACCAGCACTTTAACTGTCATGCAGGTCGCACTGAGGAAGTTCAAATGGAAAGATTGCCGAAACCCACCAGAAACCAAAATTGCATGCATAATAGACCAAGAAATCTTTAGGGAAAATATAGTGTTTGTTGTTGGAAGAAATGGAAGGCTTTACCAGTATAACAAAGTGACAGAGCTGTGGCATGAGCATCACCAATCTCAGCATTTGGTTCTATCCAGATTGCCAGGAACAGCTATGAGGCCTTCATCGTTGTCATTAACAGGCTCACTTTTCATGCTTTCAGAAGATGGCGGACTAGTTGAATATCACTGGAATGCATGGGATGGTTGGAACTGGGTGGAACACGGCACTCCATGCAAAGATGTTAAGTTGGTTGGTCCTCCTGGCCCGTGTTTCAAAGGCAATCAACTGTTTCTGATAGGTTCAGACGGAAATGTATACCTAAGGTACATGGACCAATTAATATGGAAATGGAAAAACTTTGGTTTCCCACAGAATAGTGACAAAGCTACCGAAGATCAAATCCATGATGCAAAGCAAGAAGTATGTATCAACAACGATTTCACAGCTAGTTTAGATAACAATATGGAGAATTCAAATGATCCCAACAGAAACTGTGACACAAAGGTTTGTATCCAGCTATCCACACACACTTATTCCTACAAGTCTACCTCAATTAATGATATTAAACTGATATTTAAAATCCCTACAAAAACATACAGGTTGCTCCTACAAGACCAATTCCATTTTCTGAAGATTCAGTTATATTCGAGCTAAGAGATGGCAGAGTAAGTAACCCAAAACCTTAGTTCATCTATGTTACTAATATCAAACATCTTCTGAATTATCCTCTGCAACCTAAGAATAGTCATACAATGTATAAACAAAGGAAAACTTCATGAAACATGCCATTGTCATACAAAGAAACAAGTGCCAATGAAATTAACTTCTCAAATAGCAGGAAAGAAAAACATGTGTAAATAAGGAACCCTACTGAAGTGTTGTCACAATATCCTGAACTAAATAAGAAGCTAATGCAATTTGATAAATGGTGCAGTTAGCAGAGATTCAAAAAGTTGAGGACAAGCAATGGGTTTGGATACGAATTATTGGCACTCCAACAAGCTTATGCACAGCAAACTATTGGACTGCTATAGCATCATGAAAAATTTTGAAAAATATATATACATAGTCCCAAAAAGTTTTTTTTTTTTTTAATTAACCCTTTAGAATCATTAGATACACAGAAGCACACATTAGAATTTTTAGATAAAAAATTTCTGTAAAGTAAAAAGAAAATCCTACAGAACTCTACACATATCTGTACAGTTGTAAAGAGAAATAAGAAATTACTACCCAATATATGCAAGATTTGATCTTTTCTTCTTCTTCATTTTGCTCTACAGATTTTAGTTTTACAATTTGATGATCATGATTTCAGTTTCAATTCAATTATATTATAATCAATGTTTGATTTTTACTGATTATGAGTAAATTTGAGGTGTCATGTGTAAATTAAAGGGGAAAAAGAAGCAAGCAAACCCATTTCATAAAAACAGAAAGAAATTTACCTAAAATATGAAATTTGGAGACATATTCTGAACTTGAAGCATCACTTTCCGAGTGAAAGAAAAATTATAATGTTTTTCTTTACCTATAAGTTTGACATGATATTGGTTTTGTAAGATAAATTTTGTGAATAGAACATTAAGGACAGTTAATTTTGTTCTAAGCTTGAGCAGCTGTTCAATAAACTCCTAAACGAGCTGTCTCAAGGGGCTAGCATCATACAACATGGCTACAGCTACTCAAAACTTCCGATTAGACAGAATTATAAGGAATTTATATATTATATCCAGGCTGATTACTAATACTAACTAGGGAGAGGGGGGAACTGGCCCATAAAAGGGCAGCCGAGATGAGGTACAGAATACTGTAAGCAATGTCATTTAAATCCTAGTTCAGAAACCCAAAAGTGAAGTGGGTCAAATTTAGGCTAATTACACATATATAGCTTGTTGTACAGGTTATATATGAGCTAAGAGGAAACCATTTGTACGTACTAATCAGTTCTTCAAATGTAAATTTTCAATTTATGCCAGACTCTGTACACGATATCAGGGAGCAGATTATCAGAAGACAATTGCTGAAATCTACTGAGCAAATTTTCATATAAATGTAAGGGCCCGACATGTTTGTGGTTTGTGGCTTCATAACTCATACTAAAGCATGGTTATTTACTAGGCATTTCTAAGCTTAAAAAAAAAAAAAAAAGACATTTCTAAGCATACATGTAATAGCTCATCGAGAGAGAAAATTAGAGCAGTCCAATGTACTATCAGAAAAGTTTCTGATTAACAAGAAAAGCTACCATCTGTTCTCCAGTTACCTTTTGGAAGAGATAGGAACATAAGGTGACTAATTTAAAAGTCAGTTGGTGGGCAATTTTATCCTTTCTTCCTAGTTCTGCTTTCCTATTCTAAGTTTATAAGTGAAGACCACATGAGCACAGGTGTGTGTGTAACTACTCACATAATGAGAGAAATGAACTGGGTAAGTGTAGACGAATCAGATTCCAAAGAGGCTATTTTCCTCTGTTTTGCAGTTATCTGTGAGCATATTTGACCCTTTACCCTCAGCATCTTCTCAGTATCTTCCCCAAGTTGCTTTGTTTCAGATTTTGCTGCAAATTAAGAAAGCTTCAGAAAATATGCAAAAGTTACATATTAAAGAACAATAGAATGAAAGATTGGTCAGCCAACATTAAAGAACTGCAAATTAAACATATATTTCAAAGTACTTAGATGAGGGGCTAGAATTATTCTTAAGGTGCAGTTTGGTTCATGGATTGAAAAAAATAGAAAGCACTTTATCTATCGCGTTATGAGCACAGGAAGAAGAGACAAAGATTCATACATCATTAAATAGAAAGTTAATCCTAAGGTGCTGGGAAATTGAGGAATTGCAATCTTCTTTTTCTGGTATTTTCTTGCAGGTTACAAGAATGAAAGGGTGGTAAAGCCTAAGCAACCGCTGCTTTCTCTAAATTATTTCATATGAAAGAAAAGAAAAGTAGAAATCAAACAAATTCGATAGAAGCATCAATTTGCAACAAACAAGAACATCAGATAAGCTAATTAAGTACAAAAATATTCATAAGACAAAGAATTCGCTAAAATGTGTTACTTGGTTGAACTGAGGTCAATTTAATTTTGTGTACAAATCTCAAAGGCTTATCAAAATAAGTTTGACTTGTTGAGTAAAGACATTTGATAAAATTCAAGGTAAGAGAACAAGATCAGCAAGAATTGCAACCATTGTCTCAACAGTGCCTAACTCAAATACATGTTCTTCAATGCCTAAATTCGGCAATCAATTATGGTTTTTCTAATTGAAGCAAAACGCAGCAAAAAGCAAACGGGGATTCAAGAGCAAAAGAAGAAGACGAAAAATTAAATATAATTTTACATTTTGAAATTTGTATTTAATGAAGTTTTCCTATTGTTTGTCCTTAACCATTTGAATTTGGATTAAGTTTTGGTCATACGATCATTATTTCTATCTGCTTTTGCTTTCTAAAAATCTAATTTATTTGTTCATTTGAAATATAAGATAATTTATCTCAACCTCAACAGTTTGATTTGATTCCATAAGCAAATTAAGAAAAGTTTTGAAAAAAAAAAATTACCTGAAAGGAGTTCATTTTGCATGGTTTGAATGGTAGAAAGGTGAATCTGCTCCTGAGCTGAAATGTTGACGGCTTGATCTTCCACATCTGCAATTTGATTTGGAATGTTAACAACCGATTGATTCATAATAAAGAGAGAAAGAGAAAGAGAAAGAATCCGTAGATACCGTTGATTTTAGAGCGTAGAGTTTTCATGTACTGCAAATACTCTTCCATTTTTGCTGCGGCTTTGGTCTTTTCGTCTTCCAAGAATTCAGTAGATCAGGATGTTAAAACTTGAAAGTAGAAGTTCAAAAGAAGGAAAAACAAAGGAATAGTTCTGTTTGGGAGGAGAGAAAATGGGAAGAAGCTATTTTTGCTATTTGAGAAATGGAGGGAAAGCAAAATACGATGGATCGCAGACAAAAACTGTCTATTTTGTATTGGATCAGCAAAATAGGCCAGGTTGGGCCTAGACCCGATTGCATATAAAAAGCACAGCCGAAGGCCAGCCTCGGCCCGCCACTAAAGCCCATTTAAGCCCATTTACTTATTTATTTTTTCTTTCAAAATTTTTCAATTTTAAGAAGTTCGGGTTTTGAGTTTGACCCTTTTCCCCAATTCGGGTTTGCGGTCCGGTAGTAAACTTAAAAAGCTGAAAAAAACGACAACGTTTTCAGATCTGTTTCTATTTACCTTCTACTTACTGTCTGGAGATTCGTTAACCGACGAATCATCAATGGCGGTTCCGGGGGAGAGTATGAATAGCGGTAGTAAGACAAGGACGACGGAGTTTTGGGGGTGGTTGTTGGTCGGAATCGGATCCATTGTCTTGCCGGGATTTCTCTTCACCGCCATGATCTCGAAGCTTCTTCCGCCGTCGAAGAATCCCATTCTCTCAGCCATCCAAAACGACAGGTCAATCTTAGTTATCCGTTTTTATGATTCTTTCGTTTTCATTCAATTTGGGAATTTGCGAACTTTGGATTGATTGTTGGTTTAGGATTGCGGAGAATCAATTAGCGATGTGTTCTTCTTTTCTTTCGTTAAAATTAAGGTTGTGTCTGGATGATTGAAAATGCGATGCGAGGAAGAACTAATCAGAATGAATCATAAAACTGGAATTAGTAATAAAAAGACTAAAAATAGAAAGGAGTTAAGCTAAATTAAATTAGCAAAAGGGCAAATTAGCCTTGTTACAAACTTGTTCCTAGAAAATATTTCCTTTCTTTTCTTAGTTATTCGTTATTAATGATGATGTTATTCTATTATACATTTTCCTTGAATCTCTTGCTTTCCTTGTCTTGAACAGGTATTACTGCTACTTGGTGCCCTTGACACTTCCAGTTCTTGTGGTTGCTGTATATTTCCATTGGCTTAGCATGAAATTGTTCAAGCATGCATAATATTAATTAATATCCATAATATCAAACAACTAGCAAGTCAGAGGAAACAAAGAAAGGATCTTTGTCGGAAATCAGAGGGAAACTGAGGTAGTTTTTGCTCCACAACTGCAATTTTGGACATTCGAGTAATACCAGTAGTTTGTTTTCTTCTTCTATGTGTGTAAATAGAAAATTAGCAGATAGCTTTGGCAAATTACATGAGAAATTTTCTTAGTCCCTTATGTTTCATGTTTCTAAAGAGACAGGCTTTGCTGTTTTCACATGCAAAAGTCTCCTCCTTTGTAATTTTTCTGCAATGAAAACATTACATTACTGTAAACTATCCACCATTTGTCTGTGACTGTTAATTATTGTCAAATTAACATCATAGTACTTGGAAAGTAGTATTCCCTTTTGTCTTTGGTTTTTTCTTGATTGATTTCTTTTTCTCATTAAATAATATTTTCTTGACTAAATTACACTTCTTTTCCTTTTGAAAAATTCACCACCCTATTGGTGGTAGACTAGATTTCTTTAACTAGCATTAGCTAATTACAGCAATTATTGATGATTGAATTAGATACTCTACTTTACATATGAAACAATCTCATGACTGTAATCTTTGTCCAAAAATCTCATCACTGTAATTATTGTCCAATCTTTACAAGTTTTTATTATTTGCCACCAAAAATCTTGATATCTTTATTTCCCTTCCCTTTATTGTGTGGTTATAAAGCTGGCATGCATTTGTTGAATTGTTTCTATTCATTCAAAGTTATTATCAGCCCCCACCAAGTTACAAAAAGTTAAAAACCCATTCTCATTTTTATGTTATTTTTTTCTTATTATGCAGAAATTTTAGACCAATTTGAATTTCAATTCATCTACTATATAGTAGTAAATAGTCATTTTCTCAACTGGTTTTCTGTCTTTTTGATTTTGCTGTTCACTGCAAAATGCTGTTTCTGTCAATGGGCCTCTCAGTTGGCACTGCCATTCTAGTTGCTGCAACTAGAACACGTGTAAGAAGGAAGTCCTTTATTATTTTCAACAGAAAAAGATAAATTGAATTTCCACCTGTCATTTTTTCATTGGTTAATACAATACATGCAGACATGGCAAAATCTAATCCATAGAAAGATAAGTTACTTATGTTCTGCAGATTCCACAACTACTATAGTTCTGTTCCAACAGTTTAACAGTTTCCATAACCCTCATCTTCCCCTCCAAAATGGCCATTTTTAGTTCTCCAGACTGGTCCTTAGCTTCAACTGATTCCTACACATCAAAAACCAGGAAATTTGGCCTCTTTTCATCATGCAAAACCCTTCACTTTGTCTCCTTCCCCAGCTCAAATCTACCATTATTCTACATCAACTCTTGCTCAGGTTGTCCATCTCCAATCCTAGAGGAATCATCAACAAATCTGCCCATCACCAAGTTGGAACTTAATATTCAAGATTCTCAACAGTTTTCGCTCCCGGATGTCGATAATCTAAACAGATTCTTGTGTGGGTTATTGCAAGACACTCACAGTCAAGAGCTTGCTTATGATTACTATGAGAAAGCAAAACAAAGGGCAGGGTTCATACCAGAAAAAACAATGTTAAAGCTTCTGATCAGGTACTTGGTTCAATCCAGGAAATGGGATTTAATTATGTCTCTTTCGGAGGATTTTAGGAATTTCAATGTCTTGCCTGATACTTACACTTGTTCAAGATTAGTTCATACTGTTATTAGAGCTAGAAAATTCAAGGTTGTTGGGAGTTTGCTTGAAGTGTTTAAAACAGATGAGGAAGTTGCTGTCATTGCATTTAATTCAGCAATGGCAGCTTACAATAAGTTGCACATGTATAGAAGCACAATTGCTGTATATGAAACTATGAAATTCAATGGAATTTTTCAGGATTCGGAATCTTATTGTCTGATTATGGAAGCTTATCAGGAAACTGGTGATATGGACAAAGTTGCAGCATTGTTTGATGAAGTTGAAAGTAGGAAGTTGAATTTGGCACCCGTTGCGCCTCGTCTATACGGTATCCTCTGCGAATCAATGGGGAAATCGGGTCGTGTTTATGAAGCTCTTGAGTATTTCAAAGACATGACAAAGAAAGGGATTTTTGTTAGTTCATCTGTCTACTCTTCCTTGATAACTTCATTTGCACGCATTCGCGATATAACTGTAGTTGAAGAACTATTCAAAGAGGCAGCAGAGAGGAGAATGGTTAAGGATCCTGAAATTTACTTGAAACTTGTATTGATGTATATAGAAAAAGGGTTATTAGAGAAAACCTTGGAAGTTGTCAGGGTAATGAAGGAAGCAAACATTAAGGTTTCGGATTGTATTTTCTGTACAATAGTCAATGGTTTCTGCAAAAAAAGAGGGTTTCAATCTGCTATTGCAGTTTATGAGGAGCTGCTTCTGCAAGGCTGCAAACCCGGTCAAGTAACGTATGCTTCAATCATCAATGCCTACTGTCGACTTGGTCTCAACTCGAAAGCTGAAATGGTGTTTTTAGAGATGGAGCAGAAAGGGTTTGATAAATGTGTTGTGGCATATTCTAACATGATAGCAATGTATGGGAAAGCAGGGAGAATAAGGGATGCAATGAAGCTAGTGGCGAAAATGAAACAGAAAGGATGTAAGCCGAATGTATGGATTTACAATTCTTTGATGGACATGCATGGGAAAATCAAGAACATAAGACAGGTAGAGAAGCTTTGGAAAGAGATGAAACGAAGGAAGATAGCGCCGGATAAAGTCAGCTACACCACCATCATCAGCGCTTACAACAGAGCAAGGGAGTTTGAGATGTGTGTGAAATTCTACCGGGAGTTTAGATTGAACGGAGGTTTGATCGATAAGGCCATGGCCGGAATCATGGTTGGGATTTTTTCTAAAACAAGTCAAGTCGATGAGTTAGTGAAGCTTCTGCAGGACATCAAAGCTGAAGGAACTCAGTTTGATGGAAGGCTATATTTTTCAGCTATGAATGCCTTGAGGGATGCAGGATTGGAAAAGCAAGCTCAATGGTTGCAAATGAATTTTGATACTACGTAGATTAATACTCTTGACCACCCAAAAATTTGAAATCTGGGATGTGTATATTGAAAGTCTAACCTGCAGCTTAGAACCTGAAGCTTTTCAATGCAAGATGATAGGATCTGCAAAAGTGGTTTCGTTGCATTAGTAGTGATTACTTGCTTTTCAAGCTAGATTCATTAAGAAAACTCAGGGGTGGGATTTTTTCTTGTAAAATGCTGTATTATAAGAGATATCAATCATCAAGAATTCAAATTTCAAGATACATGACATGTGTTTCTTCTTTTTCCATCATTTTTCAACTACAATAAATTAAAGCATACGAAAATACAAAACTGTATTGCTGCAGACTGCGTTGTTTTCTTCACCATTTTGCAAGATATTATACAAAGCTTATAGAAAACCTATGTGGATTTTATAGAAGACAAAGAACTACTGCTCACACTGCGTTTAGCAAATATAATACATTCATGATTCAACCATAGGATGGAGCCAGACATTCATCAACCATATCCACAAGATTTGGGTTTTCTAGTGCTGCTGCAACACGTTCTTTATCATTCAGTTGTTTATTAACTGCATTGTAAAGGAGAAAAGAGAAATGAGATAATTCGTTAACTAAAACACTATTCAAAGCAAGCTTTTCACTTACCATACTTGGCTCCTATTTCTATAATATGTAGTGTAATATTTATTCTGCTTAGGTAGTAAATCATTAGCTATCAAGAGAAAAAACATTTCCCACTAAGAAAGGAAGATAACTCATAATCAATCTAGACCTTAGTTTGAAGGCTTCACCACACTTTTTTAAAGTTAATCTGATGATCTCTCTTGACTCCACAACAAACTTTTGGATACAAGGCTGGCAATTGACTCTAAGATAAAGAGAGAGAGAGAGAGAGAGTACCTGCAGCTTCTGTGGCATGAGTTCCAGGCGCAACCCTTATATCCATCTAAACACAGTAAAGACCAGTCATTAGCATGAAGAAGGTAACCAACCTAGGGTCAGAGACAGAAAAATAGAGCAACAAAGCATCTGCACAAGAACCACATATAATTGTGTTCGACAGATTACCAAATATAAGAGCTGGGAATTAATGACTACAAACAATTCAACCAAATCATTAACAAATGCAGAAGTGAAGATTGTTGTGAAACAGTCAGATAGATTTTAGCATAGGACCTAATAAGAATGTATTGTTAATTAATTGACTATCACTTGAGGTATGAGCCTAGCAATGAAAACACCCCACATGGGTTTGAAAAGCCTCATATTTTCATATGACAGAATAACCAGAATGAGTAACGGGCTTCACAAGTCAGCATATTGCTGCATTAGCAAAAGATGATGCCAGAAGAAGTTACCTCCTCCATTCACAAGAACGAACATCAATCTCAAATTAGTCTAGCACCAATGTTCAAGCACCAAATTTAAAGTAGTAATATGCTAAGATATATCCCAATGGAATTTTTGCCATCAGTGGAATTTCTGAAGCAAAGAAGCAGCTCAAATCAACATGGCATCTCAAGTGTAATAAGATCAAAATTAAGGTCTCAGACATCGCTTAATAAGATGAGAGGGGTAAGAAACACATTTGCAGGTTGTAATTCCAATACGAGTAATGATCACATTTCATTTCAAGGAATTAATCCAACAATTACAAAATTCCCCGTTCTTGTCCCCAATTTAGTACTTTCCAATCACCATATAAACTGCTTATAAACAGACCTACTAAACATAACTCTCAGAAGATATATACCTTGTAGCGAGAAGGGAGACTCCTCATAAGTTTAACTCTTAAGCAAAGACCAATAACGGTAGCCATGCTACAATGTTCAACAGTAGGAGTAAATGTGACCCTGAATAACAAAACCCTTTGATTAAAATTTTAAATTTTTACTAAAGTAGATACAAAAATGAGCACAGAAACTATCAGAATTGATCATTTTACCTAACATAACCACGATCGTTGTCTACTTCAATGGCATCTTCAGTTATAACTTTAAGCTCTTCTAAAGAGTAAGGATGCTCTGGATCCTTTATATCTCTAATATGATTTAATTAAATGTTAAAGAACATCAAATAATATTTGCTCCACATAATAATTACTATATATAAATTTTGCATTAAAAAAAAGAAAAAGAAAATACTAACAATAAGAGCAAAAGAAAAGGATATCAAAAATTTCTAGCTGGTCGATAGGTTCGACGGCGTATTCATCAAATTGAGGTGCTGAATCACGAACCCGCCGCTCTTTCTTCTCGTACACAACAGGATTTGCATTTATCAAACCGGAAACCATAATTTCTGAATAAACAATTAACAAAACAAACTTATAAGAACAAAATTATTAGTAAATCATTTTTTTTTTCTTCTATCTATCTCCCATATATAAAATAGAATCGAAATTGAAAAGAAAAAAAAACAATAAAATATCAATTGATATATGAATTTAGAGAAATTAAAGGAATAATCGAAACCTCACCAGCTACGTTAAATTGGCTTTGGAAATGGATCGGAAATTAAGTTAAGACAAAAAAACAAAAAAAAAAGAAGAAGGAAGAAGTAGGGAAATCGGTGGCTGAGCTGGTATCGCCGGCCAAGAGGGAAAGACGGCGACGGCAACAGCAACGGTGAGATATTTTTTCCTCTAAAGGTGAAGGAGTTTGAGGGTTGTTTATTCGTTTCGTTGCAAGGCTTGGATAATTCTTTTCCGCCTTTCTAAAACCAAAGTTCCCGAGTTATTGGGAGTATAATTATTACTAGTACTTTTTACCTCAGTAACTATAACTTGACGGTGCATGGGCTAAACCCATATTTTTTTGCCCATCTAATATGGGTTTAACCCATATTAGAAAAGGGAATTTGAATTCCAAGTGCAAAAAGGAAATATAGAAATGGGCCATAGATCAGTGTATGTATGACACCAAACGAGCGGAAATTATCCAACTTGAAATTTCTTCCCCTATTGATTTTTTTTTTTTGCCCAAATTCTTCCCCTATTAATTGAAATTTAAGAAGAATTAGAAATTTAAAGATGTCCATATCTATGGCATATCTTCCAAAGAGGAAATGCTATATAGCAACTAAATCAGGTAATTAAGCAATGCTAAAAGATAATAATGAAAAAAAAAAAAACAGAGCAACACAAGGAAAATCTTTTGGTGTAAACTTCGATGCTCCCATTGTGATGCTCCCACTTTTCAATGTGGTGCACCCATTCAATTCTGACCATTGGATGCATCATCTATTTTCTTGATCGTCGGATACTAAAAGGTTTAACCTACTAAACTGGTTTTAAAAACCTTTTGGAATGAATTCGTATGTGGTAGTCCTCGTGATAGATTTTTACACCGTTTTAATCCCAACTGTTGATATCAACTACTTTTTTTTATTTGATTTATTTTTTTCTCTAACTTTTTTATTTTTTATTCTTTTCTTCTTCGTTTTCTGGCTTTCTGCTTTGAGCCCTAAATCACCAACCCAATATCAAAATCATCCTCCAAATGAAGCCAAAGCAAAATTAAATAGACCGAAGAGAGAGGAAATTGATGCCGACAATAGAAGAGGAACCTGATTTTGAGATATCAGTTAGTAATTAATCATCATATAGTACTTGATATCAGTTGATTCATATTATGATGTTTAATTTAATCTAATGCCTAAAATTTCAATTGAATATGTGCTTATATATATAGGTCCACCATGGATGCATACGGTCACCTTTATTTCAATCCCACCTAGTAGTCTAAAGCATTGCCGGAGCCCAAGAGAGCACCGGGTGCAGCCCCTTGATCAGCCCCAGCTGCCGCCCAGTTCTAGACCAGAGGGCACCCACATCCACCATGGTTGAGTAGCCAAACAAACCAAATAAAAAGGCCTGATACATATATAAGATGTGAATTAGGCTAAATGGATATGAGAAAATTGGGCAACGGCCGGTTGGAACCACTACTTTTGGAGGGCCACTTAATTATATATTTTATTCTCTTCCCTTGTATAGTATAGTAGTACATAAAATTTATCATTTGAAGAATGCCATTCCTCCTTGCAGCAGAATCCCTGCTGTCAAGATAAATATTTAAATTCCCTGATCTTCTAGATATATATAATATTTTATAGTATATGTTATACGAAGTATTATCAACACATAAATATTATGTGAGACTTCTCAAAATCAGGTTCCTCTTCGATCCTCGGCATCAATTTCCTCTCTCTTCGGTTTTCTTAATCTCGATTCTTGTTTTGGCTTCCTTTGGAGGATGATTTTGATATTGGATTGGTGATCTAGGGCTCAAAGCAAGAAAGGAGAAGAAAATAATAAAAATAAAAAAAAAGTTAGAGAAAAAATAATAAATCAAGAAATAAAAAAAGTGGATTGATATCAACAGTTGGGATAAAAAAGGTGTAAAAATTTATCACGAGAACTACCACATACGAATTCATTCCAAAAGGTCTTTAAAACCGATTTAGTAGGTTAAACCTTTTAGTATCCGACGGTCAGGAAAATAGATGATGCATCCAATGGTCAGAATTGAATGGGTGCACCACATTGAAAAGTGAGAGCATCACAATGGGAGCACCGAAGTCTACACCAAATCTTTTAACTTGACTAAAAGGAAGCTTTACAGTGTGTTTGGATTGAGGGACCAGTAAGGGACGGGACGGGATGGGAGGTCCTTTTATTTAGTGACCCATGTTTGGATTGGAAATTACATTTGGTCCATGGGTTTTGGAGGACCAATTTTGGTCCTTCCTGATCCTTATAAGTCCACCTTTTTTGGTACTCCAATTTGGAGTACCAACAAGGACCAACAAAGTTTTTATTTATTAAATGTTAGGTGATCCCTCATGTTCCTTATTTTTTATATTTTAAACAATCCAAACAAGGATTGGTCCTTCCCTTCCTTTCCCCTCCTTTCTCATCCTATCCTGTCCTTTACTGATCCCTCAAAAAATTTATCCAAACACACTGTTACTAAATGAGTGAATTGGAGCTCAACTTTTAATTTTGCAGAAAAAACTTTGTTCTAAGTTGTCTACGACATATCTCATTCTGCTCAAATTTAAATTCTTCAAGAATGGGGATGTAACCTGCAAATCAACAAATGCAGGTTAATATAGGTTTTCATCTTCAAATGAGGAAGATAGAAAGCTTGGTCATGCCTAAAAAGTTGTCTGGATCGGATCAACTTTTGTTTTCAATTTCACCAACCTGTCAAATTTCCAATATCTGGCTCCCCAAACACTTGCGTCGATGAAACTCGCATTGATATTCTTGTTTGTTCATGCCCAATTCAAGATCCCAGTGGTTCACGCAGCAGCTTTCGGAAACATTAAATAGATGACAAGCAAGCTCATCAATAGTTTCCCAAAAATTACAAGGAGAAGAAACTAGTACCGCTAAGAAAAGGAGAATTTAGGTGTGTTTTGGGCTTTTTCTGATGACGGTTGACGGTGGTGGTGGGCGGCAGCATGGAGAAAAGGTTAAAGAAATTTTAGGATATAAATAGGAATACAAAACTTGTGAAAAAAAAAAAGAATACAAAACGACATAGTTTAAGTTATAAATACACTGTATGGCATATTAGCCCAGGGGTAACCAAAATAAGATTTACATTTGTTTAGGCCATGTACAACGAAGGCAGCAAATTTGCATTTTGCTGCCAAAACCCCCAAAAGTCCTCTCCAATGAAGGCAGTATTTTCCGTTTCCTGAGGAGCGGCAATTTGCAATTACAATATTACCGCATCAAATTTGGTGTGGTACTGTAGCTCAGTGGTAAATTTGTTTGTTTTTTTTTTTTCTCTTTTTGATCTTAACAATTTTGTTTATTCTTTGTATATCCTTTTTTATATTTGTTAATTTAAATTTTGAGAAATATCAACATTTATATTTAAAATTATTATGAAAAAAATATATCATTAGAAAGATCTCATTGAGACCTTTAAAATAAGACCAATATTAGATATATTTTTTTACTTTTTCAATAATTACTTTTTGGGGTTTATTATTGTTTCAACTAACCAATAATATAAGAAGAACAACCACATTAAATTTACTTAAATGAAAATTAAAATACAAACTAAAATAGAGTTTAAAATAAAATACATTACACCATAAATTAAAGAGAAAATAAATAGCAACACAAGTAACCATAAAGTGGCACACAATTACATTTTAAAACGATAATTCAAGGATTTGAAAGATCATCTCCGTCTCCTCCTAAATAAGCATAATACAAGTAACAAAAATATATGATAATTAAAAGCATCATGTGAAATAATGTTTTATTGTAATATTTTGTTAATTAAAAAATAACTATTAGTGTTTGTATTTTATTTCTTAATAATATTTATAATTTTTTAATAATTTAACTATTTCCAAAAATTAAAACATAAACCAAAGTATTATGTAATTCTAATTAATTTTTATGAATTGATAATAGTTAATAAATAAATGGTGCAAAAAATGGTGCTACACATTGGAGGTTAAAAAATTTGGTGTAAGAATATTCTCAAAAGATTCTTTCTTAGCACCATTTTGATGCAATATTTGGTGCAACACGTTGCACATGCTCTAAGGCCCAAATTCGAATTCGTTGAAAATTGCTTAAAGCAATAAGATTTACATTTGTTTGGGTTTTTTAATCATTTTGGCATGGTTTTTAAAACCGGGCCGGCACTAGAACCGGTGATGGTTTCGGTCGACGGTTTGATCGGTCCGACCAGTTCAACCGTCGGTCCGATTTGATAAGTACGTTTTAAGGAAATTGTTGGCATTTTACCTTTTAAATATTATATAAGGTATATACATATCACATAGAAGCATTTGGTGCAGTGGCTTAAGTGTGTTTTTTTGTTACCCACAAGGTTGTGGGTTCAAAACTCACCACCTTCAAAAAATTTTCCAAATTTTCTTAACTATCAAACCGGTTTTATCCGATCAAAACCTGGTTCAATCGCTGGTCCAACCGGTTTTTGCCCGGTTGTTGACCATGTTGACTAACCGCGGTTCCCACCCCTTTAAGAACCGGACATGCCAGCGGTCCCGGTTAAACCGGTCCGACCGGCCGGTCCGATCCGATTTTGAAAACAATGCATTTTGGTAAGGTACAAAAATAATATTTCCCTAAAAATATATATATATATATATATTATATATAACATATTTACCTAATATAGGTGTGATATTATAAAAAACAATTATAAAATAAATAAAAAACAATAATTCTAAGAAGTGAAAGTACTAAAAAACCAGTTAAAAGATTTAATCTTATTAATTTGATTACTATTTAGTTTGGTTTTTTCGTCATTTCAATATTGGTTTTTCCGTTATTTTCACAAACTTTTAAGGCCATTTTCACTTTTTAACAATTTAATATAATATAACATATTTATAAGTGGTTTGACTAAACGGTCTATTTAACATTATATAATTTTCTCTTCAGTTATCCGATTAAGGTGATTTAAGTGTCTATTAAAAGATTGTTCCATGATCTACAACTTTCATGAAGGACTCAAATACTAAATTTTATGTTTCAAGTATAAAAAATACTTCCGAAAAATTTGTTGTTTCGGTTAACGTGAATAGACGGTCCACTTAATATTATATAACTTTTGCTCCAGTTGTCTGATTGAGATGATTCAAGTGTTTCTTGAAAGGTTGTTCCATGATCTACAACTTTCATGAAGGACTCGAAAACCAAATTTAATGTTCAAGGTATATAAAATGCTTCCAAAGAATTAGTTATTTCGATTAACGGAAATAGATGGTCTAATTAATATTACAAAAGTGGATCGGTCCGCACTGGCGCATCGGGCGTTCAACAATCTACTTCTTTGAATATTTTTTTATTCGAATTAAATTGTTTGATACGTAGAAAATTTCGAGAGTACTATGATGTTAAATGTGCTGCATCTTTAAAAGGCTATACTATTAACATTGAGCGTATGCCCTAAAGTTAACTATTAATTAAAAATATTAGTTTGTACATGGACATGTGCAATAACTTCAATTTTGTTTTCTCCTCTAAAGTGTGTAGCACTTAAATAAAAACTAAGTTTACTTTCTTCTTCATATGGACATGAAAGGCCTAAAGAGAGGTTACAATTCTAGATAAGTAAGGGGAAAAGATTTATTATAACATTTATGTGAAAGGAAAGAATAATTACAAAAAATGGCTCAAGGCAAGAACTGGTTAGAAACTAACCTAGGGTCTTCTTAGTAATTTGGCAACTGAAAAAAGATAGAGAAGGACAAAAAAAGTTCAAATGGAGCCTCCTCATCGATCCTCAAAAGGGGCATTTGGTAAATTCTCTGGGTCTTTCAAATACTATTTAGTATATATAATTTGTGCTTATGGTGAAAATTGGACACACGGAGGGTTTTTTTAAACTTCCCAAAATACCCTCAATCTTTAACTCAAATAACAAAAAATCAAGCATGAAATGACCGAAATACTCCTATCAATTTGTTCTTCGATTAATGAGACTAATTCTTTAGACCGGTTTTTTAGTCGGATCCTTACTTAAGTCCAAATCTTTCAAAACACATAACCTAAAGCAATTGGTCATCGTCCTCATTTGACAAACCCATAAGTCACCAGTAATATGTTGAAACGCGAGAGCTATTATTGACATATATATATTCTAAATGTTGTGAAACTAATGAAGAACACCAAGAACAATAGAGAGAAAAGAGAGAGAATTTCTATTATTCAGAGAGAAGAGAATACAGAAATCTGAAGTGTGTGTAAAATAGCTTAGGGGACTCCCTTTATATAGTGGAGTAAATCCCTATACATTTAATGCTAATATACTTGACTTGCAAGCAAAGTAATATCTAACGGTGGATGATGCTCCAGGGAACCTTCCAGGTAATCTCCTTGTAATCTTCCTTGATTCTCTCATTAATGCTTGATTCTCTCTTAAACCCAAATGGGTTCAATATAGTTGGGCTTAGTGTGGTGTGGAGTCCATAATTCCATAACACTCCCCCTTGGACATAACACCACTATAGACCCGTTTGGACATGTAGCTAGTGCCTCGTTAAAAACCTTAAGCTGGAAAACCCAATGGGACAAAACCAGTCATAAGGAAAAAAGAGTGCAGCATATCAAGTCCATTTGTCTTCTGGACAAATATTACATGTGCTCTTTATTGCCTCATTAAAAACCTTGTGTCGGAAAACCCAATGGGACAAAACCGAACATAAGGGAAAAAGAGTGCTAGAGCAATTTAAGTCCATGTAAATGTCTTCAAGACAATTACATCTAAATGTGCTATTGTTGCCTCATTAAAAACCTTAAGTCGGAAAACCCTGTGGGACAAAACCGATCATAAGGGAAAAAGAGTGCAACGCACTTTAAACTCATAATCGCTCCCCCTGAATTAAA
>AWUE01023245.1:0-17973 GCA_001974825.2 Corchorus olitorius
AGAGGAAAACATAAGCTATAGAAAGAAGTAGTTATAGAAAGTGAAAAATAGTAAGTGATTAAAACTACTTTCATTATGGCTACTTAAGAATGATGATACTTGTTATGTCTTGATTTTTGAATTTAGTATTATTATTATTCTTTGTTATTTTGATTTCATGATTGAATTGATTCTTTGATAAGTGTGTGAGTTCAAATTGATCTTAGAAAAATTGATTTTTAATTAACTAACACATTGATTTGCTAAGGGACTAGCAAAGTTCAAGTGTGGGGGAATATGATTGAGCCAAAAACAACCCTATTTTTATGCCTACTTTATTATGTTTTTGGATCTATTTATGCTTAATTATATGCTATTTTGATGATAATTGTGTTTTAAGTTCTTAAGTGATGTGAAATTGAGAAATTGTTATTTTTCACCTCTTTTGGAGCTATTTTGATGACTTTTTACACAGATTTTAGCAAAGCAATTTTGAGCATAGATTTGGAGATTCGAAGTTCGTGTTTGAAGACCATTTGAAGATAAATTGGAGACTTGAAGACCATTGAAGATTTATTTCAAGAGGAAGAATTGAAGAATTGGAGCTTTAATTGAAGACAAGCCATGGACAAACCCTCAAGCTTTGGTATTTATGGATAATTTATATGGGAAAATACTCAACCCATATAAAATATTAATTGGAATTAAAATCCCAATTAATGACTCCTAAATCCAAGGAAATACCAAAATCCCGTAGATTCCCGATTCTAGTCCTAACAGGATTAGGATTCAGGAGCAGTTTTGGTAGAAAATTCATAACTTTCTGCTCAGACCTCCGTTTGAAGCCCATGAGTACTTGTTGGAAAGCTAACTCCGAGATCTACAACTTTCTTTTGAAGTCCAAGACCCAGTTCTGCCATATTCAAGCCCAAAATTGCTGTCGAAGTCACTGCACGAATTCAGCAAAAATTCAGGATCCTATTTTGACTTGGATTCTACTCTAGAAAGACTTTTAATTCAACTTGGAGTCCAAGTTAGACCATTAAACCGTCCTACACTCCTTTCCAAGTTAGGATTGGAATTTCTAGGGTTATTTCCACTATAAATAGGCACCTTAGGTCTAGGTTTTCAACACAATACACACACAAGTAGATCTAGAAATTATTCTGTAGAATTGTTGAAGTTTTGGAGGACAAAAGCCTCTGTGCCGCCGCCCCCTTCTCTCCTCATCCATAAGATAAGTTTTTCTTCTTATTCTTTGGATGCTCACTCAATTCATGAGTGAGTAATCATTTTCTTAACTCCAATGTAGAATTTAATTGATCTCTTGACATATATATTGGTGAGATTTTGTGCTTATATATGGTAATTGTTAGAGTATTCTTTTGATCTCTGTTTTAATTCTATGTTGCTTGTTTTGATTGAGTCGGCACTTTCATGATAAATTAAGTTAGCATTAGCTAGATCAAGTCGCGGATTGACGTTCAGGCTTGGTTGTTTGTAGCAATTGGGGGAGGACGGAAGTCCCTTCCAAGGGAGATAAGGAATTTTGAGTGAGAAATTGCTCTTTGTGTTTGTATAAATTACTAGTTCTTAATGCTTTGATTCCTAGCAAATCTTTAAGGCTTTGCGGCTAATTGATTAGTTAGGAGGAAAAAAAGGGTAATTTAAGCTCTTGCGAGTAATCTTACCTAATTAAGGTGATTTAGGATTTAATTCCGACAAGCTATTCTATGATTTCATAATTATTAGATATCAATGATCCATGTTATAATTGTCAAGAGGGATATTAATTCTATGTTGGAGGTTTTTATCAATTGTTTTCTTAATTATTCACTGCTTTCTTATTAATTGTTTTCTTTAATTTTCTTGATTGTTTTCTTGATTGATTTTAATTGTTAGTTTGATTAGGTTTAATTTCACTATAAAAATTCTATTTAATTTGTTTGATTGTTTTGAGAAAAAGATTAATAACCTATTTCTCTGTGGGTTCGACCCCTACTTGCCCTATCTGCTTTAGTTAGGAATTTGTTGGGAATTTTATTTTTATGATTTGCTGACGACCGATCATGGCCCCAATACGGGCATTGCCTGCTTCGTTTTGTTGATCACTTATCTGCTGAATTGCTTGCTTGCTTTTGCCCCTTGCATATACTGCATTGTCTGTGTTGTTGTAAATGTTGTTTGACGCCTTGCAAGTTGCTTGATTTCTTGGAGGCCTATTGCTGCTGGAATTGATATCATTTTGCTGTATTTAATGCAATCATGTGTATCACAATGTATGCAGGAGGTCGACAAGCTCAATCAAGAACATCTAAGGCAAGCCCCTTGATCATTGGGACCATTTTAAGGAAACACCAAGTGCTTGAAGAAGAAGAGCCAATTCATAAAGGAAATGTAATGCACAAGGAAATGTGGAGTCATGGCATCCCATTTTTAATGTACTGAACCTAAGAAAATAAAATCTTTTTGTATTTTTGCTATTTCCATTTTTTGTATTTTTGTAATAACAATGCTATATGTAAATTGAAAATGCAATTTCTAATTCTAAACATGCAAGCTATAATCCAACTGAATTAATATGACCCAAAGTGGGTTTACCAATTGATTCTGCACTAAGCCAAGTGACCAAAGTATCAAGGCTCAATTACTAATTGGGATCATGTAAATGCAAATGTGAGATTAATATGCGAAAATGTGATACAAATATGCAAAAGAACATAACAATTTTTTGAAATTTTCCTTGTACCTCAGCCTTGAGATCATCTAACTTCATGGGAGCAAGATCAAGTTCCTCCATGGTGATCTCATCTTGTGTACTTTCTACACTTTGATAAGCCGCATCAGCTGATAGGGCGGCTGAGTCCTCTAAGCTTTGGAGCTTCATTTCTAAGGCCAATGTCGACAACTTTCTCAAGGTGTCGTTGGCAAACACAACCTCTCTAGGTTGTGTATTCATGGGATCTCCTCAATGATATGAGCACATGGAAGCGGCTTGAAGGGGATCAAAGCATCAGACCGCACAAGATTTTCCATCACCTCTTTCAAGGCTTCTTGTTTGACTTCTCCTGTGGAGATGAATGGGTATGGCTGGCCATATTTGTCCTGGCCCATGAACCTTATCGGTCCAGTGGTTCCATCATAGAACCTTGCATCTACTGCATTGGTTTCAACTTTGAATGGTCTGTTGTCTGCCTTGACCACTTCAACTTCAGTACCGTTCCAAAACATCAGTAGTTGGTATAAAGATGATGGGACACACTAGTTGGAATGAATCCAATCTCTACCAAGCAGCATGTTGTAAGTTGATGAGGAATCAACTACAAAGAATGCAGAGAGGGACGTTTTTGACCCAATGGTCAGCTGGGCAGGCAATATGCCTCTTGTCTTCTTGATATTGCCAGAGAAATCACTCACAGTGACTTCTGACTTGATCAAATCATCAGTGCACATGCCAAGCTTCTTTAATGATGAGTAGGGAATGAGATTCACCGTTGCACCATTATCAACAAGTACCCTGCAGATTGGAATGCCATCAACATGTGCCTTGATATACAAAGGCTTGATGTGGCAAGTGTTTGCTTCATCAGGTTTGGTGAAGATCATGGCTTTTACATCATCTAAGGTGTTGCCCCCCGAGTCTTCTTCATTACTTAAGGGGATCTCAATGACATCTTCACTCTCCTGGGGAGAGGGTGGCTCAAATGATTCCCACTCGCTCTTTTAGTTTAGCAGCAAATGTGCATGGCAGAGTGATGGTAGTATAGTTAAGATTAACCATGAACTGCCCAAAGGTCAATGAATCAACAGATTTTTTGTCAAAGTCCTCAGCAGCTAATGTTTCCTCTTCACTTATGGCGACGAGCTTTTCTCCCGAACTTTCATCATACATGTTCTGATCAGATGAAGTTGGGATGGCATCCTCCATGTAAGTGGCGCCATTATCTTCCCATTGTGCAGTCCACAGACTTTTATCTTGGTCTCCTGGGGCCTTGTCTACCTTCATATTTAGCTCTTCGATGAAGACCCTCCTAAGGAGTTGCTTAGCAGCATCATCTATAGCTTCTTGTCTCTCGAAAAGGATGTTTTCAGCTTCGATGTGTTCTAATCTTTTAGCTTCAAACTCTTTCCTTTTTATATCTAATTTTGCTTTTTCAAGCAAAATTGATATTTCCCATGGTGGCATCTTCTCTGAGATGTGGAGTAGATCTTGAGTGGCCTCATGTGATGGCCAGTCTTCAAGCCTTCTAGACAAAGCTTCATAGGGAAACTTTTGGTAGTATGAATCGTCATCAATACTACGGATCTCGAAATCATCATCTCCTCCATCTTCATCTCTTATGGTTAATGCTCTCATAACCAATCTTCTATATGCAAGGACTGCCTCCTCATTGATGGCGCCTTTGCTTGCTAGTTCTTGGCAGGAATAATCTTCGTTGCCATAGACTATGTCAATCAAGGCTTGCCTTCGATCTTGGAGTTCAACTTCTTTCTTACTTAGCTCATGTGCTTTTGCTTTCAGCTTTGCTTCTTTAGAAAGGATTTTCTCCTTACATAGCTTTACTCCCATGTCTGCTAGGTAATGAGAGATATATCCATCTCGTTGGTAGGTGGTGGATCCTTTGAAGGTTCATTTCCACTCTCATCAACTTGCATGGTGTCAAGTCCTTCTTCATTTCGAGCCTTAGCTCTTTTTCGAAGTTCTCGTCTTCTCCAGGTCATCTTATTCTTTTGACTTGGGATGTTGCACTTTTCGCCACACACCCTTTGGAGTGTCTAATGGTGGCTTGACCATCCTTGGTTGTGCATGGTCACCTCTCAGCTTCATTTCTTTTCTCACAGTTGCATGGCGATATTCTTCCTTCTTATGATCCAACCAGGGTCTAATCTCACGCTTAGTCCTCTTCAGAAAGGACTTAGAATGAGTTTCGACTTGTGGTTGTTGATCATGCTCCCTCTTGGAAGACCTTCGCACCTTGTGATGGGCAGATGAGCTAGGATGAAAGGAAGATGGCGCCACCCTTGATGATGGTCCTCCATACTCCTGTTTGCTTTGCGTAGGAGGAGGAAATGAAGCTTCCGGCTTGCCCCCCGAGTTTGGAGTGTGCTTTGCCCTACTTCTCTTTTTCCTTTGGAGTGGAGTCTTTGATGAAAACTCCAACTTTCTTTGAACCTTCTTCCTAGAAGAGGTGTCAAGATGTTCCATAGGTTCTTCCTCATCCTTAGATGATAAAAGTTCTAGCTTCCTCCTTGGTGCTTTAAGCCTATCAGCGGCCGTGTTTGGATTCCAAGGCCGATCTGAATGCACACCCAGAATTTTTGATTTAGCTTTATCAACCAACTTCTTGGCTTTAGCAAAGTGGTGATAAGACTTACATTCATGTTGAGGGTTGCCTGCCAAGGAGGTGCTTGGAGCCAAATTCGCCCTTTTGGGAGCTGTTTCTCCCTTCTCTTTACTAGCCAGTTGTCCATCCTTTGGGAGGTTGAACGCGACCACGTGGATAAGAGCTGGGAAAGGTTTTTTGTTAACTCTCAGGTCCTTCTTAGGCGCCTCAGGAAACTTCAAGATTCCCTTTTCTATCTTTTCTTGTACTATGTTCTTGAACACGGTACAGTTGTTGGTTGGATGCCTCCAAGAGTCGTGGTACTTGCAGTATTCTCTTCCTTTGATGTCCACAGGTGAAGGAAGGACATGTCCAGGTGGTAACTTAATCATACCAGACTTATGTAGGAAGTCAAAAACTTCATTTGTTTTTGAAGTATCAAATGAGTAAATTTTGCTTCCATCATAAGGTTTCTTCTCTACTTGTCTCTGGTACATAGCAGCAAACCTTTCTTGGGTCTGAGGGTGTCCTACTCCCGCCTTCACTAGACACGGACACTCAATGGGGCCATCTGCCTTGACCTTAGCTATCCCAAGTTCAAAATTTGGCTCTTGATAATAAGTGCCATAAGATGAACTTCTCCTTTCATTCTCTTCTCGAAGAAGAGTCTCATATCTTGTCACCTTGGTTGACATCTCGAAAAAGTCTCTGAAATCAACTCCTTCGAACTTCTTTCGAAGCTCTATGTCAAGTCCATTCTGAGCTAGGCGCACAAACACTATCTCATGGAGAGGTGTGCGACACTTATTCCTTAGCTTCTTGAAACGAGCTAAGTACTCCTCAGCTGACTCCCCTTTCCTTTGGTAGAGGCGGGACAACTCTGCCATGGAGACCTCAGGCTCAGTTCTATAGAACTGTGTGTGGAACAACCTTTCCATCTCCTCCCAGGTTCTTACTGAGTTGGGTGGTAAGTTGATGTACCAAGTGAAAGCTGCACATGTGACAGAGTTGGGAAACAGGCGAAGCTTGTGGTAGCCATAGTTGGCTTCTCCACATTGCACAGTGAAACGAGCAATATGCTCCAGAGTCGTCTGCTCGCTAGAGTTGCCAGAGAAGCTTGTGAAGTCAGGAACCTTGTACCCACGAGGCAGAGGATAGATTCTATCATACTCCTCAGGGTAAGGCTTCTAAAAGATGGTCGGCCTACTCTCCGGTAGGCCGGGCCAATCATGTCTTCAATCATCTCCCTGATGTGGTTCTGATTGACTGGGCCTTGTATATCAACACCTTGAGGTGGATGGTGTGGAGCAGGATGGCGTTGATTGCCATTCCTTGCACAATTGCCATTACCATTTCCTCACATGGGGTGGTACATAGGCTGCAGCTCGAGGACCAACTGGGTTGACTTCCTCCTCCACATTATTAGGCGCATGATCAGCTGCCTCCTGGTGCCCAGGGATGAGATCAGCTTCATTCTCACCCCTTGTTATTCCCTCCCTATGAGGTGGTAAGTTGTTGTTACCAACTAGCTCCACTTGAGGTGAAGCTCTCACCTGGTTGGCACCATTATTAGCCAGTGGCGCCACAGGTGGAGGGAGAAGTGTAGGCAGGTTAACTTGCCTCGGATCTTGGCTATCTGTTTGATTTGCCCCCTGAGTCTTTCTTCCACTTTACCAATCTGAGCCAGGATGTTCTCACGGTCTTGAATCATCTGCTCCTTAACAGAGTCAATAGCCTCCTTAAGTTGGTCATGAGATTTGTTCATCTGATCTATAGATCTCATAAGTTGTTGCATCCTCTGCTCCTGTGCCAAAGAAATTTCATTCATGGCTTCAATGAGGTATTGCAACAAGACCTTTGAATCAGATTCCAAAGGTAATTGTGAAGGATCAGCCATGTTTTTGCTTCTGGTTTGCATAACATGGCTAGATCTACCTTCATTAGCCTTAGGTGGCATGTTTACCACTTGGTAGGACTTAGAATAATGGGAAGGGAAAAGAAAAAGTAATGAAAATTTACCCTAAGACGTTGAGAGGAGGAGAGATCTGCTATCTTGTCCTACTTCAAGTGTCAAGGAAAGTGATATGGTGTGGACCTTTGAGTGAGGCGTACACCTTGCTGAGTGACTAGGAGAAAGAGAGCCGGGGATCGCCGGCTATGTAGAGGAAAAGAGAGTGCTGAGGGCGCCAGAGAGGGAGAGCAGATGTGCTTGTCCCACTGGGCATGCCAAAAAGAGATGTTGGTGCGGCCGAGTCGGCAGTCCAACGTAGCACGAAAAATTGAGAAAAGAGTCGGGGATTGCCGACTTTGAGAGAGAGAGAGCTTATGGAGACGTCGAGTTGAGAAGACAGGATATTGATGTGTCCCACTGGGCGTGCCAAAAAAGAGATGTTGGTGCGGCCGAGTGGGCAGTCCAACGTAGCACGTAAAATTGAGAAGAGAGTAGGGGATCGCCGACTTTGAGAGAGAGAAAGCTTATGGAGACGCCGAGTTGAGAAGACAAGATATTGTTGTGTTCCATTGGGCGTGCCAAAAAGAGATGTTGGTGCGGCCGAGTGGGCAGTACAACGTAGAACGGAAAATTGAGAAGAGAGTCGGGGATCGCCGACTTTGAGAGAGAGAAAGCTTATGGAGACACCGAGTTGAGAAGACAGGATATTGCTGTGTCCCACCAGGAGTGCCAAAAAGAGATGTTGCGCCAAAAATCACTTGCTAGAGTTTTCGCGGAGAATTCTTTATGACAGCATAAGGACGTGCCAGTCAATTTCCTGAAATTGACAAAGAGGTTGTAAAAACTAGATCTGGTGCGCGAAGCAGCAGATTAAAAAATCAGAACGATTGTGGGGACTGGATGAAAGTCACACAGGAGCATCTAAATCATTGGATCCGCAAGCGAATTGCTTCTCGTAACTAGGCCTCTTCTCTATTTGGATCAGATCTGGGAGATCTGCTTTGATTGCAATTGAAATTGAAAAGAAAATAACAAACTGATCTGTTATGTCTGAATGAAGAACACGTGTACAGTGTTTGTATGTCCGGAGAGAAGATTGAAACAAGAGAAAAACACTAAAAGAGTGTTTGTTTGTCCTGAGACAAGATCTAAACAAGGAAAATATGAAGAACGAGTGAAGAACTCGTGATGAACAAGGTGAAAATGGCGCAGAGCCAGAGAGAAAATAAGCACGGAGCTTGGTTTTTTGCGCGGAGCAAGTTTGTAGCTGCAGGAGCTGGTTTTTGATTTCTCGAGAGAAATGTCTGAGATGCGGAATCTGCTTGAAACTTGAGAATGGCCTCCCTTTATATAGAGGGCGGCATGGGCTTGAGCACTTAATGGGCTTGCCTTGCTGAGAAAGGCAAAATCCTCCTCTTATGCAGATGACAGCTTCTAGGAAAATGCAGTGAAGCTTCCTTCTCCTTCTGATTGCTTCCAACTGCTGGGGAGAGGACAAAATATGGACTAGGGCGCCACTCTACTTGGATGGGAGATGGAAATCTGCCTCCTGGGTGGTTGATGATAATTCTTCCTTCTTGCTATCACAGTGCAGCAAGCATTCGTTGCTTCTTTTGTGCTGAATTTAGCTAATTTGACTAAGTAATGGCCAATTGACATCATGATTTGGACCTTGATAATCAAAGCCATGAAATTACTTATACTTAGTCATATTTAGCTCTTCAAATCATGAAAATAATAATTAATTAAGAAAATGGCTTAAACTGAGGTGAGAAAGCCATATGTCCTTAATTGAAAGGAATGCAAAAGTTGCAAACGATCTCGGAATTAACCAAAATTTAACCCAGAGGCTTAGATTATCTCCATAAGACTATGGAAAAAATTTCAAGTGAATTTGAGTTCTCTATCATGGTGAATTTGGTTTCACTCCCGAAAATGTCCTTAACCGAAAACCGGGCATAAGTTTTTACTCTGATGTCATAATAGGATGAAATTTTACCAAGATGATCTACATAGCTCAAGGATCATTATGGTATGTTCCAAGGTAGAAATTGCAGCCTCTAGCCTCTTCAATTGATCAACTTTACCGTTTTGTCCTTAATTGAACAAAATACAAGTTGCAGTTTCGCCTCTCGGGGAGGGGAACAAGGCTAGGCGATTTCTCCACTATGGTTGGTCGACAATATGGAGGAGGTGTGAGGTTGAAAATCTCATGCCTCTCTCACGTGCACAGATGTTTCTCTTGCTGACAAACTTTAGCTCTCTGCCTCCTTCCTGCAGGAAGAGAAAAAATATCTCTCTGCAGGGCAGAGGGCGGCCTCTCCTCTATATGGGAGACGACTTGGACCTTGCTATGTATGTCCATGAGATATTTTTTATCTCATGGGCAGATGACAAGCAATTTTCCATTTTTACTTGTTTGCCTCCCTAGTAGGCAGCAATATCAAAGGAAACTGCTTCCGATTGATTCTCTCTGCCACTCACCCAGGCAGGGGCGGCACATGTGAGATTTTTAATAATAATTATTTAATAAAATAATTACTATTTAATTAATAATTAATTAATTTCAGTCCTTGCAATTAATTTACAAAACTTTCTAAATTCAATTTGAATTAGGGTGGTGCAGAAACCTAGCTTCTTTAGGAATTTTGATTAAATCCTAACCACACATCTTGATTATAATTATAATAAGACCAATTTACCCTCAATTGTAAATTGAGGTATAAACAACACTGTCATGTTGAAGTGCACATATGCTATAAAAGTACATGAAAGTTGATCAATTCATTTCAATCTAATTTTAATTCCAATGTGAATGCTAATAGAATAGATTATGAAGAATTCTAAATTTTACACTTTTTTTGTGTTTTCAAAAATTGGAATATACCCACTCCATAATTTTGTTTCGTCTTGTTAGCTCTTTCTATGTTACTAACACTTTACTTGCATGCCTAGTAATAAAAAGGATACTAATAGTCTATATATATATGAACATTAATCAGAATTTCGTATTGGTCCATATAATTCATGGATGCCTTAAATATCATCTAAATGTAAATTCCTCTTCCTTCTCCCAACAGCGAAAGTAGAACACATGATTGCTTGACGGACATTGGTGTGAGCAAGCCCTAGAAGGTGCCCAATTTCATGCACAACAATCGATTCCAACTCCACCTGATCCGAAGGCCCTGGAATATCGTTAGTACTCCAATTCTCATCCACATCAAAGTGTAATTTTCCTCTAGTTGGGGCAGTGGCAAGAGCCAAAATCCCCAGACGAGGCGACCATCAAATCCACCATCATTCCAACCTAATCCTACTTTTCCATGAAACCCACTATCAATCTCAGCCATAGTTGAATTTTCTGGCACTTCCTCGGACGAAAACCTCAAAACTTTAGCCCATCTGTTGAATGCTCGTGCAACACTAAACATTATATATTCGGTGCCAGGGACTTTATTGATAACACCATTGAGAAAACGATACCTTAAATGGTTTTGGGTTGCTAGCCATTTCGGGTTTCCACGAAACAACTTAAAATGGCCAACATTGTGGATAGACTTGTTGCGGTACTCACCATTGACTATATTTGCCACACCACATCGAGGCTTCACCATTTGATTCACTGTCTTGTCGTCGAGGCCGCCGGTGACTTTCATACTATGCGGCTATGCCTCTTTTCGTATGTTTTGATTGCGGACTCAAACAAATCATCAAACTCATAACCATTATGATCATATATAGTCATAATTTGCATGCTTCTTCGTCATGCTAATTTTTGGCTCATCATTATAATTTAAATAACCATATTTGGTGAGGTATAATTTAAGATGTTGTAAACCATATATTCACGGTATGAGCTTTATAACTTCCCTTGAGATGTTGGATAAACCCAAATGGATTCTTATTAGGCATTGATTAAATTGAAGGGATGATCAATATGGTAACAAAAATTGTAAAACAAACTTTGGAAAACGGTAGAACCGTAGAAGAAGAAGCCGCCATTGGAATTTGGAGGAATTTAACACTTTCTCCTTTTGCCACTTCTGCTTGAATGAAAGCATGCATCGTTGTTACGGTGAAATCAATCATCACGATTTCCATTTGATAGATCTTTCTCTATTGGCCATTGTACAATGAATTCTTGGCTTTACTTCCTACATAGTATCATAATAGATTTCTTGGTACATAAATATATCATAATAGATTTCATGTAATTCGTTTCCTTCAACTTCTTCTGTTCTTTGGTTCAGTTTCCAAGAAGTTCTCTATGTTACAAAATTAATTGCTCATTGCTCAAATTGAAGTAGAGTACTAATTATTGTGGTGGTTTTGTTTGTCTTAAAACTCTAGCAGTTACACATTTTTGCTTTGTAAAGGTCGGAAAAGGAGAGAAGGGGGTAAATTGAATTACTAATAGATATTTTTTTATTATTATCACATAAAGGATACCATGCAAAATTTATAACAAGCGCACCAGATTTGTTAGCTAAACTTATAGGTACACACCAACGAGTAATTGGTTGAAGTGCTAAGTGGTCTCCACGACAAGGGTGAGAACACAAAGTTCGATCTTTCGGAAGCGCATTTGTTGGGAGGGCTTTCACCTTTACACTCCCGACCCGAAAGGGATTAGTCTTAGACCCAAAGGGCTTAAAGATACCCTTGGTTAAAAAAAAAAAAAAAAAAAAAACTCTGGTAGGCACCTTATATCTATATTACATATAAAAATACGAGTTTTGTAAAACTTTTGAATCGAATATTATACTCTTATTTTTAAACTATATTTCTTAAATGCCATTGATTAAACAATTTTTGTTTTTTTTTTTTAAGCTGAATTTTATTATTGATGTAAAAGACTCAACCAAAAAGCAGGTCGGAGCCAAGAGGTAGACAAAGAAAAGGGAGAACACAGATCAAAAGCTAACAACACAGCAAAACCGCCAAAGAAAACAAGGCTGAGAGGAAAAGGAAAAGCAAGAACAATACAACAACATGCAAGACCTATAGGACTCCAAACAGAATTGCTATTAGTTCATAAATGTTATTAAATCATTAGCATGATTAACCCTGCTTTTGCCAAAGCGTCAGCAAAAGAATTTTGAGCCATCGGAGCATGCTGAATGATGAAAGAACTAACTGTTGCTTTGAGTGACTCAAGAGGGTAAGACACATTCTTCAACATCCAAGGAACTTTCAATGGCTCTTTGACCCAAGAGATTGCATTAATGGAATCACTCTCAATAACAAGGGAGTGCAAGTCATACCATTTTGAAGCCATGAAAATTAATAAGAGCCTCCCTTATAGCTAGATATTTAGCATCGTTAGAGTCAGAAACACCAATGCTCTTTGAAAACATAGCCAAAGTGATCCCATCCTCATCACAAAGATTTCCTCCTATCCCCGCTGGACCAGGCTTCCCAAAATCTGAACCGTCAACATTGAATTTGAGAGCACCTCTTGGTGGCTTACTCCAAGGTAAAGAAGAAGAGCTAGAGTGATTGGTAGATGGGATAACAGCTAACTGAGGGTCCATAAAGATGCATTCAAAAGATTGATAGTTGCATGACAATTTATCCTTCATCCAAGAAGCAAGTCGAGTACGGATAATATCAACGACCTGCAGAATGGCAATAGACTTACCATTGAAAACAATATGATTTCGAAAGAGCCATAAGGACCAGCTGATCACAAAAAACAAAATCTTCCAAGCTTTATTGCACCGATTAACTGGGAGGATATCATTCCAAGCTAAGAGAAAAGAATGTGAGTTTTGAGGAGAGACCCAACACACTCCCCATTTGTAGCAAAACCAAGTCCAAACATTCCATGAAAAATCACAGCCAAAAAATAAATGATAAACAGATTCAGTATGGACTTTACAAAAGAAGCAAATAGCTGCATTGGAATCCATCAAGTTGCGGTTTACCAATTCCCCTTTGACAGCAAGTTTCTCATGCAGTGATTGCCAACTGAAAACGTCCACTTTTGGTGGCGCGAGACTAGACCAAACAAACTTCCAACAAGGGTCCAAAGTAGAACTGGTAGATGGACGGGTCGGGTTGGATTTCGGTTGGGTCAGTTTCGGGTTAAGAAAATTTTGGTTCATACGGGTTCGGTTAATTTTTGGTTTCGGGTTGGGTTGGGTTCGGGTCGCTCAAATGTCGGGTCATTTGGGTTCGGGTCAATTCTGGGTTCGATCGCTTTCGGTTTTAGGTCGTACGGTTCGGATAATTTCGGGTTTGAACCTTAGGTTTTCGGGTTCGGGTCGTTACAGTTCATTTTTTCGGGTTGAATAATCGGGTCATTTCCGGTTTCAAATTTGATTCGAGTCATTCAAGTTTGCGTTTCCCGAAGTTTAAATAAAACTTTTATTTCCTATTCTTATAATTTGGGATTAATAAAAGTTCTTTTCCAATTGTAGTTATAACATTTTTTTTTTAAATAGTTATATGAAATTCATTATTTTGATTTAAGAAGGTCGATATTTTCTATAACAATATTTTTATTTTATATTAGTCTTTCAACTAACTCTTTTTTGTGGCATTTGTTCTATAATTTTATATTAAAGTTTTACTATAGAAAACTCAATTAGTCTTTCCATATCGATTCATTAAATTTGACATTAATTATACAACTTATTTAAGGTTTTAGCTTTTAAGTTCTATACCTTCATGGTTTAAAAGTTCAATTTAAGGACCAAAGTAAAATACATTAATATAACTGATAATTTCAATCTTAGAGATTTAATTCTTAATTAATCGGTACAAATATATATATATAGTATATATATTTAGGCCATGTCTCTGATTTATACTATATATATTATATAATAGACTTTCAAATCTGGTTTTTTATTTTAGGTCATGTCTCTTTTGTTCATATCTTTAGGGAGGGAAACTTTTAGGCTGATTCCTTGGCCAAGCTTGGTGTCTCTAGAACATCAAACTTGATTGATTTGTTGTAATGTCTTACCTTATTATTAATAATATTTATTACTTTAAAATATATATATATATATTTATAGTATACATATATTATATAAGAATCAAAATTGAACAATAACTTGATCCAATGATCCTTGACTAATATATAAATTAAATATTTAAACTAAATTAATCGCAACATTTAAATTTTAAATTAACATAAATTAAATATGTAATGCATATGTTTTAACACTAATTTAAACTAATTAATGAAAATTAATTGTAAATTATTTCAAATTAAAACTAATTAAACATCAAATTAAACAAATTATGAAAATGTAAGCTTTTAAATTAAACAAATTAAAATCTGTTAGCCCCTAATTTGAACAAATGTGAGACTTTGGAGATTGTATTGCATCACACACTGAGAACTACTCTGCACAACAGCACAATATAATTTAATCCATTTTATTTATATTATAACTTATAATGCATTTTATTTACCTCTTCAAATTTTTATAACTTATAACTTATAAATATATTGTATTAATTGAAATATTCATTGGCATTGATTTTTTATATGAACTATATTATATTAAAGTATAAATATTTAAACAATCAGAAAAATATAATTTAATTCTAATATTTTAAAGTAAAAATAATTTATAATATTTGTAATAATCAATTTTAATGGTATAGTTTCAATTTTCAATCCAAGACTAAAAAAATTAGTAATAAATATCATGAGATTGAGATTTGATGTGGTAAAATACTAAAATTGAATTAAAACTATCAAATATATAATGTTTGCTAATTATTTTACAATTTTTAGTTTTTACAATTTAAATATAATTAATTTTAATTCGGGTTATTTCGGGTTAATCTGTCGAATTGATCGGGTTCAGGTCATTTTGGGTTTGGGTCATTTTCGGGTTCGGGTACCCAAAATTTCGGGTCATTTTTGGGTTGGGTCATTTTCGGTTTCGGGTTGAGCGGATTGGGTTTGTTGACTATTTTGGTCAAATCAGATTGGGTTGGGTTTGGTTTTGGGCGGTCGGGTTGGGTACCCACAGTCGGGTCAACTTTTGCCAGCTCTAGTCCAAAGGCCTCAACATGATTATAAATGGATTTAGTGAAGTAAGAACCGATAGGAGTTAGCTTCCAAATCAATTTATCCGAGTCTGATTTAGACAAGAAGAAACCATTCACCATTGCTAAGAAATCATACCATTGAGAAACCTCCCAATCAAAAGGAACTGTGCGAAGGGAATATTCCATATCCATACGTCATTCACCCAATTCCCATAGTCAGCGACCTCGTGTCGCAATGTCCGGGTCCGGGGTTCAGAACCCTACCGCTCAATGACTTTAAGGAAGGGGGGGAAACTACTGTTTCTTATCTATGGAGTCGACACTAATCTTTTTTAACCTAGGTGCGATTAGCCACCTATCAGATTATTAAGTCTAATATTAACCTAAGCTTGGCAAAGGAAACACTAAACCTAATAAACGACCTTCTAACCAGATTCCAAAGTTCGGGAGTCGGGTACGTGTGAGGAAGGGTTAGCACCCCCACAACGCCGGTGAAAATGACGACACTGACTAGTCTAAAAATAACTATGGGTTTCCAATATTGGTTGTCTCTATTCTTAAATTTTTCCCTACCTTGTTTTTTTATTGTCTTTTACTTATTATTATTTTCATTAAAACCTTATCTTTTTATCCACTTTACTCTCTTTTCTTTTTATTTAATTACCAAATTCCATTCAGGATTTCATTTTTACTCCTTTTCTTTTACTTTACCATATTCCAAATTCCATTTCTTTACTTACCAATTTTCATTTCTTAATCCTTATTTTTAAATTTCATTTTTCCCTTTTTCTTTACTTTACCATACTTCATATTTTCAAATTCCTCTTTTACCAAATTTCATTACCAAATTTTCTCTTACTTCTTAATTATCCAATTTTACCAATTACTCTTTAATTACCCAATTTCATTTTACTTTTTAATTACCAAGTTGACCGATTTCCTTTTTACTCTTTGATTGCCAAATTTTACTTTACTCTTTAATTACCAAATTCATTTTACTTCTTAATTACCAAATTTTACAAATTACTCTCTAATTATCTAATTCATTTTACTCTTTAATTATCCCAATTTCATTTTACTTTCTTAATTACCAAATTAACCGATTTCCTTTCACTCTTTAATTACCAAATTCTTTTTAATTACCAAATTAACCAATTTACTTTTACTCTTTAATTACCAAATTCTTTTTACTTACCAAATTAACCAATTTCCTTGTACTCTTTATTTATAAAATTCTTTTTAATTACCAAATTCTTTTTTCTTGCCAAATTAACCAATTTTCTTTTACTCTTTATTTACCAAATTCTTTTTACTTACCAAATTCTTTTTAATTACCAATTTACTTTTTAATCTTGAATTACCAAATTCTTTTTTAATTACCAATTTACTTTTAGTTTTTTTTAATTACCAAATTTCTTTTTAATTACCAATTTACTTTTACTCTTTAATTACCAGTTTACTTTTACTCTTTATAATTACCAAATTCCTTTTTGATTTCTCAATTTTCGATTACCAACACCATCTTTCTTTTTCTCTTCAATTCTTTTCCCTTTGATCATTTTCTCTATGACTCTATATTCTAATTTCTTAAATGCATGGATACATATGATGCATGTTTTTTGATTAAATGCAGTTTTTTTACCGAATAATTATACGAGGAACGCCATCTGGGCACCCGCCACTAATACTGGCTAAGACCCCCATCCGAAAGTTCCAAGCCTAGAAAGGATAAATTGAGACCGACAAATGTTGTCTAAGTCCCAATTATCGTTCCATCATCGGATCATATTTATTGTCCAAGTGACATGACATAATAATATAACAAGGCATAATATAAACATGATGCACATGAGACTTGTTCTACTTCCTAAGTCTGATTTGAATTTACTCAAACCTAAACAAGAATTAAAGCTTAAACCCAATCACCAACCAAGCCCATATCAAAATGAGGTCAAATTTCTAACTATACACAAGGCCCAAAAGATAAGCTAAGGGCCAAAAATAAAAAAGAACCCAAACAATTAAAAGCCCACTCCATAAACAAAACAATTCCTCATAAGTGAATGAACAAGGCCCAACAAAAACAAAACCAAAATGGACATAACCCAAATATCTATATACATGTGTGTCTATGCTAGAAGATCCCATAATGCAAAAGAGGCCCATAAGGCCCAACAACACCATAGAAGGCCCAACAACAACATAGAAGGCCCAAAATCAAGTTTAGAATCCAAGTGGACAAATTAAGTCTAAATTAAGCCCTAGTACATCCTAAGTTTCTTTATTATTACTTAAATAATCCTAATCACAATTATAACTCCCCAATTTCTTACAAATATTAATTTATGGGCCTTTTATTAACAATTCCGAGTTGATTAGCTAATTAAATGGATGTATTGTCTATCAAATTCAATTGTTTTCTATTTATTAAAACTAAATAATGTCAAATTAATTCGGAATTAAACTGACATGCATCCAATTGACATAATCCAAATACCAAGGGGCTCAAACGACCTAAATCAGGGACCCCATTGAAAACGAGAAGAAATTTTAGTCTTTATATGAATGCAAAGACAACTATTTGAATCTAATTGATGAACTTCAGGGGCCAACAAGCATAAAATTGAAAATTTAAAGATTAAATAGGTGTCAATAACAAGGTATTAGGGGCATAATTGAAGAAATAAACAAGATGTAATT
>AWUE01023247.1:0-10162 GCA_001974825.2 Corchorus olitorius
ATAAAGGGACACATGTCAACTCTTTAACCCGTATATGCAGTTTACTAAACTTAACCGATAGTGGATTGTAAAATAAATTGAATAATTAAGACATTAAATAAATTTAAGAATTAAACATTAAAAATTCAAGACTGACCCAATTGATCCGAGTCCTAGACCCGAAAAACCCAAAACCCGAATGATCAAGAACCCGAGTGGCCTGAGGTCAAAACCCGAACCAGCATGACCCTAAACCCAGCAAACCCAAGACCCGAATGACCTGAACCAAGATGAGCCGAAACCCGAATGACCCGAGAAAATTACCTGACACATTTGACCTGGTCCAAGATGACCCGAACCTGAAACCCGTCCAACCCGCCCGATTGACTTTTTTTTTTGCATTAACTCCTATTAACTTTATAAGTCAAAGGAAATAATTGTATGTTACTCTTCTTTTTATTTTTAAAAATTTTAAATTCTTGTTATACACTCCAATACATTAAACTACCAATACGTACACTTCAAAAATAGAAAAAATCAATCACAATAATTAAATTTTAAATAAATTTTTAACTTAATTAGTTTTAAAAAATATGAATAATTAATTATTAGGCACCTTCTTTTTAACTTTTAAACTTGATAATAATACTTTTATTAGTTTATATTATAATTGAAATGGGTCCAAACTCCAAACCTACCAAAAAGCCTCCAATTTTTTAAAATTAAAATGGTAAAAATAAAATATTTATAAAAAATATTGAATTTAATTAAATAAAAATAGAGTTTTTAGTCGAATAACTGTAAAAGTTTATTTCTAAAGAAAATTGTAAAATTTAAACAACTTTTTTTAAGGAATATTTTTAAAAATTGTAATATATCTAAGTTTTTTAATTAAATTAGTAAAATGGTAAAAATAAAATAGGTATATATAAATAAAAAATAGAGTTTTTATTTGAGTAAAACTATAAAAGTATATTTAAAAATTATAATATAAAAGTATAATTAAATAGTTATAAGGATATTAGATTTAATTAAATAAAAATAGAGTTTTTAGTTGAGTAAAACTATAAAAGTTTAAACAATGGCATTTAAGAAATATATTCGAAAAATAAGGGTATAATGGACAGATATATACGAAAAATAAGGATATAATAGGTGATTCAAAAGTTTTACAAAACTCGTACTTTTTATATATAGTATAGATATATATAGTATAGATGATGTATTTCTCTCATGAATTTGCTATATAACTTCTGTCTAATCTTTTTATTTGCTCATAATTTTGAATTATAATAAAAATCTATCGAATCTTTGTACAATGCTTAGATATTGCTAATTCTTTTCTCCCATATCCTTGGTGCATGTTTTTAGTTTTGTTTAGAAGCAGATTTAGCAGGCCCTTCAGATTTCTAACATGACAACCAGAGGTGAGCTTCTTTGTTTTACTTTTAAGTTTGGGACTAAAACAAAAGAGACAAGTTCTTTGTCAGTTGCACTCTCTTTCCTGTGCATGTGTTCTTCCCTTTTCTTAATTAATTTAATTTGGTTTTTATAGTTTTTGTTGAGTGTTACTTTATGTGTTTGCACTATCACTAATTTACTGTTTGATGTTCGATATTCTACTCTATGGCCTCATTTGAGTGGACAGCTATGAAATGAGCAATACCAGGGACCTTTTTTGTAATCATATAAATGAGCCCCTGGCTCAAAATACTATCCGGATCGGGACCATGTTCAGGTTCCCTCTTTTGAGGTCGGGCATACCCAGATAAATAAATAAATAATCCTATTAGTACTACTTCCATACTTGCCTTTTGCAAGCCTATCATATAAAACCTAACATCTTGCATTTAATGAAGAACATATTTTACTCAGCTACAACACACCATCTTGAAGAACATATTTTACTCAGCTACAACACACTATGTTCTTATATATTAACCCTAAAACATATAATCCAAAGGCAACATTGTTCGCACATCCTGAAGCATAAGGCAGAAGGGATTGAATGACAGAAGTCAACAAGAAAAGGAAGAAATAAAGCAATCTCCTGTAAAATCTATGAAATTCTTCTAAAGTGCCAACACAAACATACCAGCACACACAAACAACAAACCTTAACTAGGCACTTTGAACAATGAGATAACCGTTTCCATTCGTTAACTATTTAGTTTAACAAAAGCTAATGAGATAACTGATTCCATTTGTTAACTATTTAGTTTAACAAAAGCTACTTCCTCTTTTACACGCACCAAAAGGCAGGGAGAGAGTAAAAATTCATCCTGGTAATCAAAAGCATATCAACAGTCTTCTGCCTTGATGTGTGGATACATTCTCGATTGCATTGATGCAGGACCATGGACAAAGCAACGCTCACCTTCAGAAAGTCAACACAAAAGAGATTAATGAAGTCAGTGACATAATTAAAATACATAGATGCCACACAACTATATCAAAGTATAAACCAAAGTTAAGCATAAAAAGCATGTACAGCGACAGATGGCAACCAATAAGAGACCCAGCAAAACCATTCTCAGCCTTGTCTGTTTTTAGCTCTAGCACTATTCTTTCGTTGTGTAGCAATGCACAATGTATGAATCGTGTGTCTAATTTTGCATTTATCATCTCTTCTGGACTGAGATCCTCTGGCCATTTCTCTGGGGTTTCAATCTTCAAATGCAATCTGGTTACATTAATCGCCATATACTTCTCTCTGTCTGGAGGAGTTATAACTGTAGAAGCAATAACTAAAATAGTTCCATCCTTGCAATCTATGAGGGAGCAAGAAGCATCTTTAAATTCGGGAGGAGGCACATAATTAAGAAATTGGGTTTCCCTCAATCTTCCACGGGAAACACGATCTGCAGCCAATAACCCTTTACACATCCTAACAGAATGAAACCATGGCCGCTCCCATAAGGTAATGCCAATCCCTTCCCATGGAAAGTAAAAGCTGATGCACCTAAATTAGACTCACTCCACTTCTTTGTTACCAAATCATAACAAAACAAATCACTCAAGGCACTTGAACAATGGAGCTTGTCATCAAATATAACATATGACTTGGCAGGTAAACCTGTGAACTTTGCAGATTCACGATCCAAAAAAGGAGGAGAGGGCAAAGGATACCACTTGGAGCCATCAAAATACTCAAATGTAGTTTTTTCTATCCTACATATGGGGTGACCTGCTAGAGCATACAATTTTTCATCCCATTCAAACATAAAAGGTTCTACCTTTCCAGCTACCATAGGAGCATTATCAATCAAGGAAAGCCCCGGCTTATAAAGGAGAACAGAGCGACATGGCTCAGTGGTATACACTGAACTGCTCCGAGAATCAGCATCTGAAGACTTGCGAGGAGCCAACCCACCCGCTAGAAAAACTTCGCCGCGATAAACTCCACATCCCATGAAACCATAAATAGGAAACCCTTCACGAGATTCTTGGAATTGGCATTGGACATTTTCACCCGTCCAAACCTGATGACTCAGAAACGATTCACAATCGAGCTCACCCGACCCAAGATAATCCAGCCCGAGAATCGCAGCCGATGGATCGAGCTGGTTATGTATATCGTCTCTGATATCCACCGACAATACATGATATCTTGGCTGCCCTTGAATGGTTAGGTGATGAACAATATCGAGTCTCCCCAACACGGGTGTCCTGTTAGAGCAAGAGGTGGTAGGTTAGAAGATGAGAAGTGAATATTAAAAACCTTAAAAAGCATTGGAGAATACACTTACCGAGTAGGAGCGTTGCCACTGCTTTTCGTGTTTTCCATGGCGGAGAATCAGGAGGAGAGAAAAACTCTGCAAAAATCTCGATCTAGGGTTTATAGAAACTTGGTGTTTTTCGTTTCCGATAGAAATTTAGGCAAGCCAAAACTAGAGAAGTCTAGGAAATGAAGAAGGGAACAAAGGGTGAGAGTTAGGAAGTGATTTGACCGACGGATTTGTAGATCGGAAAGTTTATTCAGGCCACTGTTTTTAGAGATTTGAGGGTTCGATACAGCCTAATTGTTAAATATTGTAAGTGGGCTATTTGGGCTAAAATGGTAGCGCGTTAGATGAGGTTTAAAATCTGTGGTCAAAAAAGATGAGGTTCAAAATGAAAAAAATAGCCACGTGGTATTAAAATAGCCACGTGGCATTAAAATAGTCACGTCGAATTTAATTAATTTAAAATAAAAATATAACCTTTTTAAGTTTAAATAAAAAAAATTATTAACTCAAAAAAAAAAACGAAAACAGAAAAAAGGGTTCTCTTGACTTTCTTCTACTTCCTTCCAAACCTAAGATCCTAAACCCAGAAACCCCATTTCCTTTTCATTTTCATCATCTTTCCTATTTCTTCTCTTCCCTGAGCCCAACTAAACCCATCAGATTCTCCCTCTTGTCTTCCCTTTCTCTCCCTCTTCCCTGTTAGCATTTCATTCTAAGAGCTATTTGATAAGATTCTTTCTACTCTCAACAAATTTGAAAGAAGAACGGATGAGGCTTTTGAACGAGCTCAATCTGAAATGAAGTTGATTGTCAAAGGATGTTATGATTGTTGTGAGGCCATAAAGGAAGATCTATCTATGATGGAAAGTCAGTTAGAATCGAACCAGAATGAAGAACTTATGACGATGAAATTCCAGCCACTGAGGCAAAACTTTTGGAGCCACATCTAGCCTTGAATCTGACCATGCTTCCTCCAATTGAAAGGCTTCAAGAGATTGCGATCGAAGGCTCAAAGCCTAATACTGGGTTGATGATGGAATCATGTTTCGTGATTAAAGTTCTCCCCGAAGAGTCAAAAAGCTGCCTTTGGTTCAAGAAGAGTGAGCATCGGGTGACTGAATTCATGGAGCTGCCACAAGTAACCGTGGAACTTCCTCTCATTGTTTTCATTGGATTTCGCCCAGGGGACCTTTTTCCTAAATGTACCGGTCTAAATCATGGCAACCTCTACATGCCTTGCACATGTTGGATGAAATTTCCAACACAGGCTTTCTAAGTACATCTTCGGTTGCGAGACATTGTTGGGCGGATAAGATACATGTGCCGATAATTCCGGCTGATGGAACCTTCCATGTTCAAACATTGCACAGACTAGTAGATGCTGTAGGAGAGTTTTTGGAGTGCCATATTTGGTTCTTTATGTGAAGGTACCGGCATTGGTCGAGCTATCACAAAAGATACATGCAACCTTTTGGGTTTGTTTTACAATGAAATCAACGTTGAAGAGTCTCTTGGAAATAGAATCTTATTTGGGTCCTTACATACTCTTGTTTCATGCAAAAGCGTTGAACAGGGCATTGGAATCATACAACATCAGGGAGGGACAATTCTTGCTGGTGGAATTGCTATGAACCTCGACAAAAATTTTGTGCAGCCAGTTATTATTGAGGTAACTCCAATTGACCCTATTGTGAAAGATGAATTATATGGTCTACTGCTATATGTTATAAATCATGCTGGTGAGGCTTTGAGAGACCATAAAACTCATCAATCCACTAAATTCCTTGTTGCTGATTCTGGTGGCATGTTTACTATGATCATTGGGAAGATTGCGAATTTAGTAGCTAAAATTAGATTGGGCTGAAGCCTGAAAGTCAAAAATGCATCTAATTACTACGAAATTATCTCAAAAAAAAAAATTACTAACGAAATTGGAAATTCGCTCCGGGCCTTACATTTCTTATTACTTCTCATCAATATAAATATAAATAATTATGCTAAACATATATATTAGTTATGTAACTTGGGTTTTTATACCCATCTTCTTTATTTGACAGACCATAGTTAGTAATATTCTAATTAACAAACAAATACAAATCCAACAAAAAATATAGATAGCCCTCTTGGAGTTGGGCTCGAACCAAAAAAAGACTTGAATCTATGTATTAGTATTTGCTTTCTGGTAACCTCATTATCGATGTATGTAGTTTACAGTCACTAAAAAATCAAATGAAAATGAAAAAACAACCACACCCTAATGACTTTCTCAATTTGATTTTAAACTAAGAATTCAAATCCAAATTATAAGTCCAAACCATATATATAGAACGCTTTGAGGCGTGATTAAAATCACTTTCTCAGAGGATTTATTCCTCCAGGATACAACAAAGCAAAAACTCTCCAATTACAATTGTAAAACTGGTTATGGTAGGAACAATTTAAATAGAATTGAACAGTTACACCTCTTGATCCCAAAAGATACGCTTAGTAACTGTTTAATAGATAATCACGATTGTTCAGTTAAAAAACTGAATAATTATAATTAATATTAATTATAATTATTCATATATCAAAAAACACATTTATTAGTTAAGAGGCCCAAGAGCCCTCATCACAGACTCTAAGATTATTATATGACTATCCTAATGGACTGCCAAGAAACCCATAAGATTTGGCCCACTTACAAGACATTGCTCAGCAAATAAATAGATAGCATAAACTCTATTTAAACATCCAAAGTTCTTTTTCTCTTACCAATGTGGGACTAGCTCCACATCTAAAACTACCAACATAGGATGGAGCCAGACATTCGTCAACCATATCCACAAGGTTTGGGTTTTCTAGTGCCGCTGCAACACCTTCTTTATCATTCAGTTGTTTATTAACTGCATTGTAAAGGAGAAATGAGATAATTCGTTAACTGCAACACTATTCAAAGCAAGCTTTTCATTATCACTATGTTGCTCTAAGGGGTCTAGATCATATCTAACAGAACCACCAAAAAGGGTAGGATCTTGAGGGATAATCCCCAAACGTGATCTCAAATTATGTAGCCCAATTGAGCAGACGTTAATGTTATCGATGATGATTTTTCCATCTGCAGGCTCTACTAGGCGGAATAAAGCATTGTTAAGAGTTGTCTTCCCACGATATGAGATCATATTCACACACTTGTGATGCTTAATTAAGTTTAAAAAACCAGATGCAGATGCTCCAAGAGGAATTAATGTCATGGCAAGTGCGAGGATGAAAGAATAAGTGCACATAGTAATTCTAAACATTGGATCAACCATTCGTCTGCAGAAAAAATATGAAAGTCTGTGCTTGCATTGGCATCAGTCAAGTTCAGATTATTCAGAAAGAATCGGTCTCCCTCCCTGAAAGCTCTAATTGTCATTGCTCCAGCAATAGATTCAGCAAGGTGGCTGGCAACCAAAGACTTTGTTGTGCCATTGATTCGCATCAATACCTTTGCTGAACCTTTGTAGTGTCTCTAATTATTTTATTAGGAACATAAGTGCAAACACATGACAAGGATGGGAAATTAAGAACTACAGTAAATTAAACGAATTAGCAAAACGTTCTAAGATTTGGAAGGAGGTAAAATTCGATCGTTTGATGTATACCTGAAGTAGTATGGTCAAATAAATCATGAGAATGATGATAAAGGCAACTGGCCAGGCAAGAATTGCCAATAGAAAAAAGGTAAAGTTAAAGTAGGTATTTATGGTTGCTCCAAGAGTCATTACTAATTTGAAAGCCATTTCAAGGTCAATGGTGCTTGAATCGGAAGACACCTGTATAGTAAAATAGAAACTATATGAACTGTGAGCTTAGTAAAGAATTTGTCTGAGGAACAATAATTGAAGCTGTTTTTATGAGTTAGTATCCTTCCCAAAGGTGTCGAGTCATAAAAGGACATTGGTGCCCGGAAAATAGAATTTAGCAGTTTAGAAAAGATAGATTCTGATGCTTTGCAGCCTAGAAGAGCTAGATAAAGGGATCTCAAGAGCAAAAAGATTGTTATAATACATCCAATCACTGTGAAAACTGTGAATAATTCCACTCTGCTTACTTGAGAATTTTCGATGTCAGCTGCTAACCAATAGTAGTAGTACTGCATCAACTGCCCAAGTCTGTATAATATGTGGAACAAGACTGCCAAGGTGAAATATAGAAAGCCCTTGTTGTGTTTCAAATACTGTAAGTAAGGCTTGAAATCTGTATCACCAGTTTCTCTTTCTTCCTGCTTAATCAATTGCTCTCCGTAAGGCACTATTGAGAGTTGTTTAATATGAAGTTTCTGGTTCACACCTTTGGATTCCATAGCTCTCTCTTTTGAAGAATACAGGATGTCCATTTCTGACCCAATTGTGTTACTGTGTACATTTACTTGAAGCAATAAGCTGATCATAACTAGCAGCCTCCTTGATATCACCAGGACACCAGCAGACATCAACTGTCATATATATAAACATAATGAGGTCTGTATTAACAGATACTTGGAAAATGTTATGTAGAAGCAGAATTTAAGTGGTTTTTAGTTTGGAGAAAGGATGAAAGAAGATTGCAATGTCGATAGCAAGCTTACCAAGATAGAATCAAAAGCTGGAAGGAAATTGACTTGGTGTGTCACAAGTCACAAGCAAGACTGTTTTATCTGACAAAGCTCTGAAGGCATATTCCTAAGATAAAAAAAAGATGTGGGTTAAAAGAGTATTTGGGATCAATGTTGAAAGAGATTGCCAAAAAAAGAAACGAAAAAAACTATAATCACATTAAAAAGGCTAGCTTGTTGCAGTTTGTGCATATCTAAACCACTGAACGGATCATCAACGCAATAGCCTATAGAGACTAGAGTATAGAGAAATGAAATTAAAATAAAAGAAAGAAGCCTCTTCTTAAATCTAGTTAAACCATTAACGTTGTCCAATATTCACCATTAATGTTTGACAAGGCTTGTTCTAACAGGACTTGTCTCAGCTTTTGCATGAGAAATTTCCGCAATGCAATGCAATGCAAGGCCATGTTTCTTGACACATCAATCAATGGATTATCATTCACGGAGTCCATCGATGGACTTTGATATTGAAGGCTCCGTTTAGTAGAGCGGTGCGATTGACACTGTTTAGCAACTGTACAGATGAGATTACACTGTACAGATTAGATTAGGTACTGTACAGAGGAGATTATTAATTAGAGCAGCGATTGAAACGGAGATTACACTTAAATCTCCATTTGACCGGTGCACCGATCCACCGACCAAACGACCGGTGAATCGGTACACTAAACATGACCGAAAACAGCACATCATTTCAGCACTCGTGAGCCTGTTAGAAAGGCTATTATTTACTTTTACCAATCTTCTGGACAAGGCTAGGGAACATTTTCACAACTTGCTCAGCAACCCTTCCAATTTGGCATATCCTCCAAGTATAACCTCTCTTATGAAGCAAATGGATTTGATTCATTCTCTCCATATATAGAACTCCATGTCGACCTTCTTTAACTCATGCATCCCAACTTAATGGTAAGATGTTTCAACAGTGGTAATTTTCCGATTGAAGGTAGTGATAGGCAATTTTTACAGTTTTTAAGAACCAAATTAAGATGATAAATTTTGTACCACCATATATATATATACTAGTTAAAGCACGTGCGCTGCACGTATGTCAATAATTGATAAATCATATATTTCACACATGCGTACTTTTCATTTTCATAAATTTTGATTAATTAATCATCAAAATCTGGTCATTTAGTTTACAGAGATCTGAAATAATTAATCTCATTGAACGAACAAAAAAAAACTTAAATTATTATATAATTGTGGTTATCTTCAATAATAAAGGAAGATTATCAATTTTCTTATTTGAATTTACTAAAAAAAACTACAGGGCTATTAAGAACGAAAGTTAAACATTAATCAATTAAGAAGGTTATCGATCTCTGATGCAAAAAAAATAAGAATAAGATTATCAATTTCCTCATCAAATGTTCATTAAAAAGGTATTTAAGTTATCATAGGTTTTTGAATGTTATCAATAAATTCAGTAATTAATCTTATACTGTTAGTAATTTTAGTAGCCTTTTATCAATAATGGCATTTGCCAATGTTCTTCTTTAAGATTGTTAAAAAAGTTATAAAGGTTATAAAAATTTTTATAGTATAAGGTAATTTAGTAACCTAACATCTTTAATAAATTTAGTAGCATTTTATCAATTTAATGAGGAGTATAATTTTTATATCTAAGATTAGTAAAAAAAATTGCGAAGATTATAAAAAAAAAAAAGAAGCTATAGTCCTATCAACAAATTCAGTAACCTTATGTTTTTATTACTTTTAATAATTTTCGTCAATTATGAATGTTATTAATCTTGTAATCTAAAATTACTAAAAAAATTATAAAAGGTATTAAAATAGCTATAATGCTCTCCACAAACCTAATTGCGCT